>CBVK0102969586.1:0-10893 GCA_900067695.1 Picea abies
GCCCTAACAAATCTCTTCTCGGTCAGAAACATTGGATAAGTTATGAGCCTAAAGAATGAGCTCTATGACATGAAGATGAATGATGAGGACATCATAACATCATATTTTGTGAGAATATCTCAGTTAAGAGATCAACTACAAGCTATTGAATAGATCATCTCGAAGAATAAATTGGTAAACATAGTACTCAATGGTCTTCCCAAGATGTGGGATGCATTTTCCACAAGCATGAACACAAGGAAGGAGTATCCTACATTTGAAGAACTTTGGACTTGTTGTGCTCAAGAAGAATCCAGGATTAGTGCAAAAGAGAAACCCCAAAAGAAGTACGATGATCAAGCTTTCACAGCAAGATTCAAGAATTTCAGGAACAAAAGGAAGTTTGGCTCAAGGAGGAAGCCAAATCAAGAGAAAGACATTTCAGAAATACAATGCTTCAACTGTCGAAAGTATGGTAACTACAATAATCATTGTCACTAACTAAAGAAAATGAAGGAGACACATGAAGCATCAGTTGCCAAATAAAAGAAGCCTATAAGGAAGTCTAAGCAGGATGAAAGAGACTTCTTCTTCTGAAGATAACAATATTCTTCTTAGTTCTTGTACATATCTTGTTTGCATAAGTCTCTACACATATATTGTATATCTATCTCTTAGAAGATAATGTGTTCCAAGAAGAGATATACCTGTGGAAGAACAATAAGATAAGGATTTCTATCATTATACAAGTTAGATTAAACACTTGAATGGGTGAAATACATCAAACAAATTATGTGGAAGCTATTACAAGATAAGACGAAATCAGGATCAATCCTGAAGAGACTTAGAAGAAGAAAAGACAGAAATAAATTGTAGAAATACTTATAACACTTTGTAGAAGGGAATAAGGATGTAGACATAAGCGTGGACTCTATTAGATGGAGGGAGCCGACTATATGCACTCATACATGAAGCAAGGATTAGGAGGGAGTTGATCCTATGATACATTGAAGATGATGAAGTATATATCCATGGTAGAAAACATGAAAAGCAGTATGTGTTCAGTTCGACCTTAGAAGAAGTCTTCTTCAAAGAGAAGCCTTAAAGTATCCCTAGTTGTCCATCCACATCCATGATCCTATGATGAAAGAAAGAAATAGAATCTTCAGGGCATGGAATCTACTCCATGGACCCAAGAGCTAAAGAAAAACACAAGGAAGAAACATGAAGATTCCAAGAAAGAGAAGCCAGAACAAATAGTCATTGTATCGAGAATCACAAGATTACCAACCTGATATGAACTCACTAAAAACAATAAAGTAGAGGAACTGAAAGTCATGATGAAGAACAGTGTATGGAAGACTTATGAATGAAAGCATTGCGAGATCTAGAACTAGAGGTTCTCCCAGATGGAGGGAGAATACTATGATGATTACTTGTTCCAGTAATCTAGACATATCTCTACATGAGTCATTATATCATCCGCAATATCCATGAGTTGGAATTCTACATCAGATAAATGCAAAGACTGTTCTCTAGAGAAATTGAACAAAGAGCGTATGAAAAGCAACCTCAAGACTTTGAATCATACCAGAAAGAGACCCTTGTATGTAGATGGAAGAAGATAACTTGGTGGAGAACCTCCAGTGCACAACAGAAGTGTTGTGAAGATTTTCTATAACAGAGAAATTGTATCAAGATGATCACTCAATAGATCAGATCTCATGATGACAGAAGAAGTGCCACATGGATATGTTCCAGTGTTCCAAACAATGATATACTTTATTGATCAAAGCTACATGAAGCCTTCAAAGAAAAACCAGTGTTCCAGACCAAAGTACATTTGAAATCAAGCATCACACTATCTGTGATGAAGTCCAGAAAGGAGAAAGTGGTTCTCCAATACATATCTCCACAGATGAGCAGATAAACAAACATTTTGGTAAAGCTTCTATCCAAGATGAAAGAGTTTGTGTACTCAAGATGGAGCTTGTAGAGATGACTTCCTTATTGAAAAAGGAAGAGATGACTCCTAGGTTGGGAGGGAGCATTGATATGTATTGATTTATGGACAGTAATTTTTCAGTTCGAAAAATGGTCCAAGATGAGCAGATTCTTTCCAGTTCAAAAAGTGGATTGAGATTTCTGAAGGACAGGGATTTCCCATTGTGGTTACATGGGAAACGGTCCATATTGTTGATGTATCATAGACAACGACTTCCCATTGTGGTTAACATGGGGGGTGGTCTAGGGCAGTCTCTCTTCTTGAGGGTTACTCAAGAAGACTAGCCCGCCTTGTCGGATAGCGATTTCTCATTCTGGTTAACATGAGGAATGGTCTGTTTTGGAGGTTGATACAGGACAATATTTTAATCTTGTGGTTAACAGGGGAAATGGTTCGGACAGTCATTCCTTAGGGTGTATTCATTCTCTCCAAGTTTCACTTTGTTTAGTGCTGGAGGAATGGCCCAGGGTGGGGAATGGTCTAGGCTCAACAATCAGGGACATGCATTCCTTAGAGAAGATTCATTCTCTCCAGGTTACACTTTGTTTAGTGTTGGAGGAATGGCCCAAGGTGGGGAATGGTCCAGGCTCATAAATCAAGACAGTTAATGTTCATTTCTTGAGAAGAATAGTCTAGACAACTCATCATTAACGTTTTACCTTTTGAGGGAAGATATTCTTTCAAACCTCATAGATGTGAGTGAAAGATTGGCCCAGATGATTCAGTTGATATCATAACATTGTTTCTGTGCAGGCTGGTATCAGAGGATTGTTATGAAACCTGTATGAAAGTAGATTTGCACTATTGTGGTGGATGTGTTCCATTGCTTGTGACTATACGCTATTGATCAAGTACTTGTGTGTTACTTGGTGTGGTAGTGTACCACTGGATTGTAGTTATGTACTATTATGGATAGACACAATTTTGTTCTATTTTTTTCTGATTGCCTTGAAGACTATCAACAGTATTGGAAATGATTATCAGTTAGATGGATAATCAAAGGACAGATATTTCCCAGATGGAAAATGGTTCAGAACATTTACTCTTCTAGGACATATGTCAAGATTAGAAGAATGGCTCTTGTATCACTCTATGGTGTGAGTGACTTTTCCAGCATCATGTCTGATTACTCAAATGGAGTATGGTTTCAAAAGATGATGCAGTTGATGGCACCGATGGTGATGATGATGCTCATTATTTAGTCATAATATATTCTATACAACTATGTTGATGCTACCGGGTGAATGGTATGTTTTGTGCTCAAAATCATTACCTGTAATACCTCCCTAGATAGGAGGGAGTGTTGATATTATGGTAGTTGCAGGAGGTATTTACCTCCACATGTAGACATGACGAGAATAGAATATTTTGGGAAGCAAGAAGAAACCCTAATGAGTTGGATAATAACCCTAGAAGACATGTCGGCTCAAGAAGATAACTTGTATTTCGTTATTAGCCTCCAAGAGAAGAAGTCGGCTAGAAGAATTAATATATATTGAACAGATAGATACCCAGAATGAGAAATCGGCCCAGGCAGTTAGCCAGAATTAGTATAAATACAGGAGGCCAATTCTCATTCTGGCAGGCAGTCTCAGAATTGTAGAGTAGCAACTTGTGTGCACTGCATTGCCCGATCTTGTGCGCAGGATTGAGGAGAGTTTCCATTGCAGTTGTTGCAGCTAGCAGATCACGTTTGGCTTTGACTATCTCTTGGTTAGGGTTTAGACTATCTGATCAGCTCTTGTTGATGCGTTATCCTTGGGGTAAGGTGCACTACCCTTTGTTTGGCTATCTAGCCTAGGGTTTTCTTCCGGAGTGATTCTCTGTCAAGGTTAAGGTGGTCGGAGGGTGGCTTCAGCCTATGGTTGGGTGACAATAGTGATATTGTCAATGGTAAAATGAGCACATCCATTATATTCTAACAGTACATGTGGGATCCCTATTTTCTAGCAGTATGAATGTATAGATAAGATATAAATTGGGGAAAAGAAAAATATATCTATTGTAGTTTTTAGATATATTAAAGCACAAATATGTTTAAGGCCCTCAATGTGTAATATGAAAGTTATTTTTCAATCAAATAGAATATTGTGGCATGGAAAATTTCTTTTTATGATGGAATTAATTATCTAGAAGTGAGTTATTTAAGTTTTCCTATATATTGGATAGTCATGCTATGTCATTGAAGACCTTTAAAAGGGAAGAAATGACAGAATAATCGAAGAAGGAATTGCAGACCCACAAGGTCAATACAAAAGTAACCTTGATGACTTCTTGATGAAACACCATGATTATAATACCTATGTCCAAGAGGAAGAAAATTATCCAAATCTAAAGCTCTATCAAGAAGAATTGTAGGGTGATGTCTCTGAAGGACAATTTCGTTGCAGAAATAATGAGGATAAATGGAACATGGAAGAGAAATCTAAATGTAAAGAAGGAAGAAATGGATACATAGAGCATAGCACAAATATTTCATACCAAGAAGAACATACCTAATATGTGTTTAGGTCTGGATTTATGTTCTGGAAAGAAAAGAGGCAGATCATATTTGTTATGTTTTGATGAAACACGAGAATTTGAGAGTGATAACCAGGAGGAGAAGAAGTATAAAATTTATCACCTGGAAGGCTTGTTGTAGGTATGTCATGCTAAGGGCGAAGATATCATCAGAGAAGACTTCACAAATTCAATTTTGGGAAAAGTATTGGTTTCAAATTGGGCTGAAGTGGCATACGAACTTCCCAAGAGTACCCCATATTCCATGATCAACTCCATAATTGATGAAGGAGATGATGACAAGGCATACAAGGTGGTAACATGAAATGGGCATCTAGTTTTACTATATAATTCATTCATATCCGAGAATAGGGGTATTTTCCACAACACTATGGAGACCTAACATCATTCAAGCGTGAGGGATGGCCATATTTAAATGTTGGTTAAAAAGTTTCTAGAGATGAATACCTCGTTCATGATGAAAGAAAGGGTGATGATACTCTGGATAAATCTTCGTTTGGCATAATGGAAATCTATTACCTAAACAATGAAGCTGAAAATGGTTTTTTAACGAGTAGACATGAATATCCCTAAGACTGGAGTTGAACAATTTGAAATGCTTGATGGAAACAATGCAAAGAAACCATGCAAACTGAGGAGAAATGGGGATAGAACCATAATCTATGACTTTGATAGTTTTCCTATGAATAATTATGTTCATGACATCCCTACAATCAAAGTTAAGAGTTCTTGTGAAAGAAACATAGAAGGTTTGACAAAATCCCTTGAAAGGATCTTATCTTGTACAACAGAATTATTGGGATCCCAATTGAATGATGAGTTAAAGTATTCTACAGTCAAACACTACCATGACAATCAGAAGGTGGATGTGAAATGTTACAGATAATTCTCATGAAATTTTTAGATCCTCAGTACCCTAGACAACCAGCTCTTTGATATTGTAAATATTTGTGAAGAATAGGTCACAAATGAAGAAAACGTTGATCATGCAAAGCACAATGATGACATTTCCCATTGTTGTGAACCAATATCAGACCAAACAATCATGCAATAACCATATCCATTCGACCAAACCCTAAATTTAGTATGAGCATCATCAGAAACCTATTGAAATGCTAAGTATCTGATTGTGGATTTTGAGATTTTGGAATCCTAAAGACCTCTTATTCAAACATTTGTGTGGCAATAAGGAGTCCAAATTTATTCATTCATTTTCCAAATCAAAACTCTCAGAATGAAATTACTCACCATTTTTTGTTTCTTGTGAATATTGTCTCGAGGTCAAGGTCTCTATCTCCTTAAGCACATAGTGGCTCGAGGTCTCTGTCTCCTTGCACCACAGTGGATGAGGTCACTTTCTCCTTGCGCCACAGTGGTGAGGTGACAATCACAGAAAAGGAACTGGAAGATGATATTTCAAGGGATGGAATGGCTCCAGTACTGAGATACGAAGGTCCCAAAACCCTGGATGGTTCCCGAAGCAGAGGTCTTTGTCTCCTTGCACTGTAGTGGCCGAGGTCACTTTCTCCTTGTGCCACAATGGTGAGGTGACAATTGCAGAAAATTAGGAACTGGAAGACCATATTTTGGGGGATGGAATGGCTTCGGTATTGAGATATGAAGGTCCCAAAACCCTGGACGACTCTCGAAGCAGATACCTTTGAAATGAAATAAAAACAAATAAATGAATGAAAAAATAATACAAAGGAAATGGGCATGGGAAAGCAGGCAAGAGAGACAAAGCACAGTAAATGCATGTGTGTGTATTTTCTCCTTTTCGGCCCTTTGATTTTTATGGGTGGGTATAAATTTTATAAGGGGAGATTTATTGACTCCAAAGAGGCTAGGAAATCTTCTTTTAAGACCTTGATGATTAATTGTACATGTGATATATGGAGAGGTGTTGTGGAGATAAGAATAGGGGGAGTTAGGAATAAAGATGTTTCATTGGTTTCTAAAGGGGTCCACTAAACGCATAACAAAAGAGAACATCTTAAATTCCATAAGGTTCCATTCCAAAAGAGCAGATCCTAAATGCCATAAGGTTACATTGTTCTTGGAGGTGATGCTCCTTGTACTAAGACATTGCATTGCCAATGGCACTTAGAGAGTGAACGTTGTGTTTAGTTTGCAAAGTGGGAATAGGATTGGGCTTGGAACTATTCACGTTAATTTGAAATAGTTGACTTAATGATCAAAGGTATTTAACTATATTTTTTAGGAGTAAGTTAATAAGTGGATAAATTCACTTCGTTTTTGAATGAAATACTCCCCTAACTTTGATATGAGTTTTGTCTAAATCCATAATCCTACTACCTAAGTATTAATGGGAACTTTGACCATACAAATTTGATCCCATAATTTTTTTCCCAGGTTAAGATGACCTATAGAACTGTAATTTTGAAAAAAACGAATACAAAACTCTACCTTGATGTAAAAAAAATGAACTCTTGAGAAAGGTTGAGTTTGTCGCTTATTATTCACCCTTATTTCCTATAGTTGACAATGAGAATTTAAATTCATTGACCATGTTTGATAGCCAAAATGCCCCATGATGGGAAATTTGGATATCAAATTCCATCCCTGAGTGGGAATGCCATGGTGACCCTCAAAAGTGGCATCACAAAATCACAAGCCCTTCAAAACCAAAAAAACACAAAGTTGTGGGAAATTATCATTGGCCTTGGATATAATAATAAATTTACAAATTTTCAATAATTGAGAGGGATATATCTACTTACGAGTTTTCTCATAATAGTCACAATGACCCTAGGCACTCTCCAAATCACATTCTTGTGAGGATTCAACAAAGTCACTCAAAAAAGAGGGTACCACTAGCAAAATCCCTCCAATATGTCATTGCGTGTCCTAAAGAGAGAGAAATCCCAACCTATGTAAGTGTTTGTTCTTAAAAGGAAGACAATACAAAGCCAAAATCTATAGAAATTGAATAAAAACATTTTTAGGTTGTCATGGACATAGATCTAAAAAGTATAAACAATTTGTAACAAGGACCTAGGTAATAGGTGTGGAAATGGAGATTGATCAATCTATGGTAGTTGTGGTTCTTTAATAATAAAATGCTACATAATTGTCCCTAGGGTTTTGATTCCATGAACATTGTTGATTTTACCAATTGCTTCTCTAGAAGTGGGGATGCTATTTTGCACTTTTTTATCTTTCTTATAGACTTCTTGATAATGATATTGATGATATGGTTTTGTTTTTCATTACTCTCATTCCTTCTTTTTAAAATTATTTATCAATCTTCCTCTCTTGTATAATAGCACATTCTAGTGTTTGTGCTTAGTCTTTTGTTATATTTGTGTTTGAGATAAAATTGCTTGCAATTATGCTTGTAGACACTAAAAAGAGGGGGGTGAATGACAAAATCCCTTTAGTATACCTATGTGTCCTAACAAGAGTGCAATACCAACCTATGTGAGTCTTGATGCACAAATGTTGATGATAAAGACCCAAAATTTGTGAATGCCATATAAAAGCCTTTTTAGATTGTCACAAAAATGAATTTGAAAACTAGAAATAATTTGTGATAAAGGACTTGGGCAATATGTGCATTATGATTTCAATACACTAGAATTAAGGATTACCTATACATAATTTCCACTAGACAATTTAAAGTCAATCTATTGAGAGTTATGGTAAAATAATACAATCATTGATTAGAGTAGTTGTTAGGAAACATAACAAAATTTTGAGTGTGTTGAATGTAATTTAGCAAAGGAGTTTAGTGTGTGAGAGTCAAAGTATGTGAAAAAACAGGAGAAAAGAATAGTAGCACAATGACAACAATTTATCACACGCCTACCTTTAAGTGGATGTTTATATGGCACAACATAAGTGAATTAGCACAAGATAAGATGTGGGGATGATTATTGATGGAGTGATGACTTTCTCAATGTTGATATAATGCATAGTAAATTTTTATACATGGGTTGTTAAGAATCACCCTAATAATTCTAATCAACTTAGTTGAATTTAATCACAGACCTTGATTTCATGGAACAAACACAAAAACCCTAGGTAATTTTGATCCTTTACATGGTCAACGTTGATAATTCCTCCATTCCTATAAATGTGTATGCACAACGACCTTTAGAGGATTACAATTATGTGAGTGTTGTTTCCCCAAGTTATAACCCTACTGCATGTTGGAATCCATGTCATTGTTTCCCCATTAGGATTAGGAGTCCATATAGTTTACGTCCCAAAGAGATTTGTATGCTTCCTTCTTATTTTGTTGGTTTTTTCTACGGACTCACAAGCAATTTGTATCAAATTGGTATATGATAGGGTGTGATTCATCACATGTCATTTTCCCTTCACCTCATCCATACCTTGAAGACCATTTTTATTTTATACCTCCATTCAATATTCCCCCAAGGATATTAATTCCATTAGTTCCCCACCCATGGTCACAGCTTCCATTTACCATCATTCATTCCACTCATCTAGGATCAAACCACTTGGTTGCACTTATTCATGGAACCTATCTCTTTTCTTGCAATGTATCCATATTCATCCATTATTTTCTTGCACCTATCTTCAACCATTGTAATCTCGATTTGTCTTTTTTGGTATTCAATCCTATTTACACTCAAAGTTATAATCAAAAGTCCATTGCTTATTGTTGACCATATCTCTTGGTGTTTCATAGTCACTACCCAAGTCATCCTTGTTTGTTATGATTTTCCGAAGGAAATCCTTGAGTCCCTTTCTCGGTGATCACCTCATCATCCATTTTTGTCCCTCTTAGTTAGCTACATTTGATTCATGATATGACGTTGCACCTCATGTTAGTTTCTATAGGGTATATCATTTATTTGTCATTTTTCAAGGACTGTGTAACGAATCTCAATTCTAAGAAGATTCAAATAGGACCTAAGAACCTTAAGTTCTTTCCTTAACCATGGGTGGCATAACACTATCATTCAATACTAAAATTGTTACATTTCATTGTAAGGAATCATGTGTACTGAGGGGTTGAGACACCACAAAGGAAACATACAAAGAATATTTGTCTTATGAACATGATATGGTAATATCCATTTTGAGGTTTGGAATAGAGTGTAGATACTAAGAGGGGGGTGAATCAGTATCAAGTAGAATTTAAAAACTTTTTCAACTTATACTTAAACCATTCAATTATATCCAATGAGTAGTGAAAAATAGTATAAGGGTTACATCAGTACACCACAATACACCATGCACAATATATGAGAAATAATCAATAGTTATTGGTCAAGGGAAGTAATGACTTCCAAAGGTTTCCAAATATAAAGCGAGGGATAAACCTCCAAGAGGAAGATACAATCCTCCAATATAAAGAGAGGTTTGACCTCTCCATCCTTGCCCCTTCCTTCCACCCAATAATATATTAGATATAATAAAACTTTACATTAAATCATCACCATCAACCAACCATCACATAGAGCCTGATAATGCTTCCTGAGACTTCTTCAACTTTTGTAATTCTTCAATTCTTGGAACCCCCTATCATCATGATCGCAATTTATATCCCCCTTTAACATCAATGGCAAAGGGTAGGGCTTATCCCCCTGAGTTTAATGGAAAAAAGTAACTCTCTTCTTTGGGGATGCTCCCCCTGAACATGTGTCACTCAATAATACTTCATCCTTAGTTTTGGTCTTTGGGACTTTTTATTCCTTCGAATCATTTTATGTGGCTTCTATATTCTCTCTCTTCTTCATGTCTAGGATGTATATGTTGTTTGGTCTTCTTGTTGCAGTTGCAACCAATCTTCCTGAGTTATTTTCTCTGATTTTACATTTTCGGGAGTCAAACGTAAGAGTGTATCCTTGATCACATATTTTGTTGACACTGAGGAGATTATGCTTCAGATCTTCAACTAATAGTATTTTTCCTGCTTTTAAATTTTCACTTCCAAGCTTTACAATTCCTTTTCCAAGTATTTTAGTAGATGAGTCATCTCCAAATGCAACATTTCCACCCTTTTTCTTCAAACTGACAAATTTTCTTTGATCTCTGGTCATATGAGATGAGCACCCATTGTCTATGAACAATTCATCTTCTTCTTTGGATTCTTTAGCAACCAATGTTATTTGATTGTTTTCATTTTGTGGAATTTCTTTCCTTTTCCATGTTGTAGTTGGTATATAGACATTTGGCATATGATTATCTTCCTTCATCTCTCTGCAATCTCGTGCTTTATGACCAAGATTATTGCACTTGTGACATATAATATTTTGATCCATTAATGGGTCAAAAGGATTATAATTTATGTTGATAGGCCTACGAACATTTCTATATCTACTATTTTCACCATTCATGTAGCTTGCATAGTTATTCCTTTCATTGATTCTACAATTGATTGCCTTGTGTCCAAA
>CBVK0102969697.1:0-15074 GCA_900067695.1 Picea abies
AACCACTTGTCCACTTAACTTAACCACTTTCCATAATTAGTAAGTTCTCCTTTAAATTTATTATTTAAATAATTTCTCTTGCATCCTCTTTGACTCATAGTACACTCATCACTTCACTTTATTATTTAAATAATTTCTTCTTTGCAAAAAATTTGACTACTTTGACCTTTTGGGGATTCTAGATGACACATGAGGGTTCTCCAACTTCACATGGCCATAACTCTCTAACTGTGAGGAGTTATGTGATGTTCCACATACCATTGGAAATGGCATGACATATACTATCCATCTAGAATAGTCTTACCTACAAGTATATCAAAACTCATACCATTATCCATAAAAAAAACTTGGGTCCATTACCCAAACCTATGTGCTACTAAAATTCACTACTAGACTTTCTTTAAGGGTTGACATCAATGACAACCAACCCTATTAATCAATAGATATGACTTCGGTGTTGCATCTGATTATTTCCATCAATGACAAAGGGGGAGATCGTTTATTAATTGGGTTCTTTGGCATTGATGTTAACCCTTGAAGCAAGTCCGGTAGCAAATTATGGTAGCCTCGATAGTATGGTTAAGGGACTTAGGTTTATTTGAGGTATAAAGGTATGAATATCAATGTATTTTTAGCTAAGACTATTCTAGTTGGATAGTACATGTCATGCCATTTCCGATAACATGTGGAACGTCACATAAGTCCCCATGGTTAGATATTTATGGCCTCATGTAATTGGAGAACCCTCATGAGTTATCTAGAAGCCCCTAGAAGGTTAAAGAAGTCAATTTATTCTAGAAACGCCTAGAAGAAGTTTACTAGTCAAAGTGGTTGTAACTAGGAGTTAATCATGGGTTACGTTGTTGCAAAAAGAAAATAATTAAAAAGCAATTAGTTGAAACTAGAAGTGGTGAGTATATTATTTGTGGAGAAAGTGGTTGTAAGTGAAAAAAGTGTTTAGAAGTGGGTTATCCCTAAAAGAAGGAAGTTGGGTAAAGTTAGTTAGAAGGTAACCCATTGAGGAAGATACTTGGAGAGTATAAATAAAATAGCAAGGGTCTCTTATTAGCACCTATTGAGCACATTGAATATTTATTATTTGTGAAAATTATATTGCAAGTAATCATTGATACATATGAAGTTATGCAAGTTTGAGGTAGCAAAGGAGGGTTGACGACGAAAGTTTCAGAGTTGTAGAATAAATGAAAAAAAGCCTAGTTTTTTAGGTGTACATGAGTTGTAGTGGAGGAAGTAACATACATACATGGGATGCAGTGGATGAGGGAACTTATATATGCAGGATGAAGAAGAGGAGGTTGCCTACAATTGGGAAAAATACATGAAATTTTGAGTAGATGAGGATGCTAGGTTCTCAGAGCCTAAAAGAAAGTTCCTGGGAAGGTCTACAATGATCAGGTACAACACATCTATCTACAAGTTCAAAAGGTATTTCATATTCTTATGTGTATTTGGATATTGTTTTATACATGAGATATGGTTATGGGAGTTTGAGGATTTTATCTAGAGAGGTTGTTAGTTATATGATACTTATCGTATGAGCTAGATTTGTAGAAATACAACACTAGTATTTCTGGTATTCATTATTGCTACATCTTGTTGGGTTAAGTGTTGAGGCATATCTTGTATTTATCGGTGCATGGTTGATGGTTTTTTGTTGTGATGTGTTGTTGAATTGTTTGGTGTATTTTGAGGTTTCATATTAGGGAGGGTTTGATTTCTAGTCCATGTAGGGTTTATTACACATGATTATGATTGTATTCACATTTATGGAACATGACTAGAGAGACATAGATACACAGTTATAGATTGGATATAGTGATAGGATACAGGTGGATGTGATAGAGGCAATGAAGGTCTAGAGGGATGGAAGTTTCTGAGTTTTATAAAGGTGAAAACCCTAGCTTCTGAAGGTGTATGCAAGTTGTAGTATAGACAGGTTGCGTACATATTCTGAATGCAATATAGATAGGTTGCATACATATGTGTGTTGCAACATATATAGGTCGTGTATCTATTGGTATTTGTTGGTACAAGATTACTGGTGCAGGTTGATTACAAATTATTGGTACAGGTTGGTTACAATTTGTTGGCACAGATTGGTATAGTTTTACAGTCGTATACCTCACAGTGATAATGTGGTAGTGGTTTCATGATTTATTTGACACTTTGTATTTCAAAACAGTTGGATGGGGCAAGGATAGGTGGTTGTAGCCATCTTCTAGTTGTATCCAAAGAAGACAGGGGGTTTTAGCTTCCTTATATTTGTATCCAGAGAATTGGGGAGTTGGAGATTCCCTCAGGTTGTATCCTTAAAATATAGGGGGTTTAATCCTCCTTCCAGTTTCATTTGGAGAACAAAGGAAGTTGGTTCTTCTAATGAATTTAATTCTTAAAAACATATAAGAAAAAACATTATGTGGTTTTCTCTCGCATTGGGTTTCCACGTACAAATATTGGTGTATTATGTATCTGTATGATTGATCATTGTTCATGGTTTATTTATTATTCACTTGTTGAATGATAATGGTAAATTGATCATAAACATAAACAACACTTATATACTGTGGTCGAAAAGGATTAAAAAGCTCTTTTATTGATTCACCCCCCCTCTCAGTAATCCAACAACACTTGTATGTGTGTGTGTGTGTGTGTGTGTGTGTGGTTTAAATATTATTTACCTTGTACATGTGGGATAAAGTCTCATACACAAAAAAATAAAAAGTTCCAAGCGTCTGAGTGCCAAAATCATCAAATCTTAAGCATGCCCAAGGGAAGGAGTGTCAAGGTAAGTCCAAGTTTTGACACAAAAAAAATGCACCACCAAACTTCCAAATGTCAAGGCTAAGAGCTCATGGCCCAAAATCTCCCATGTGTTACTTGTTGTTCAAAATATTGCCTTGTCTGTGGGGCTTCTCCTATCATCCTACTTGTACTGTGGTCATCGAAAGAAAGGATCAAGAACATTAGTTCTTGAACTAGATGGTTCCCATGCAGAAGTATAGAGAGCTCATGGGTCTATATTCATTGCATTAATCGTTGATGAATGTCACATAAATGATTGTATACAAACATTATTTTATATTTCTACATGTTTCATGTGAGATCTTTCCACAATATGGAAAACCAAAATGCATCAGCAAGTGCCAAAGCATGCACCAAGTAAATATTACAAGTATGCCCATGTGTCAAGGTAAGTGCCCACCAGAGTGCCCATGAATTCAATATATTGTGTACAATGCGTCGAAGTTTCAAGTTTGCATTAATGAGTGTGATTGTGATTGTATTTTATAGTTTCCAATTTGTATATTTTTTTGGCATACATCTAGCTGCAAGCGGAGGGGCAGTTCGTCATTGATTTCTAAATTATCATTTACATAATGCATACAAATTATATAGAGTCCATTTGAATTTGCAATTGGGCCAAAAAAATTAATATTCCTCTGGATGCAAGACGAAGAGTTCATAAAAGAGATAAGGACAAATCGACATACTACATTGATTACGGGTCCAAAATGGTTAAAAACAAACCACTCTTATCTCAACCCAAAAATATTCGATACTTCTGATCGTTGTGGTGTTCTACACTATCACAAGTATGATGAAAATGAAATTTAATACTTGCACCTTTTTCAATCATTTGACTTCTCACTTATAAATCCATTTTCAAAATTTGGTTTCTTGGTAGAGGGTTCTGATTTAAAAAAGTTTTAAAAAAATTTCATGTGCATGAATAGATTGGAAGCTTTGTAAAAATGTTCTCCATAGTGTGATTTTTGTTTCTAGCATTAGTTTTGATCTCACCAAAAAGCCTTATCTTGATAAATCAAGCATCAATTCCATATTACATGGAGAAATAATAGCATTAGATCTTTACCCATCATTTTTGAGCCATCATTACTAGTAAGAGTTATTTTTTTCGGTAAATCAATTCCAAATTGAAAATAGAGGATCAACATCAATATTAAATCAATCAAAACATTTCTAGGTCAACAATTGTCGAAATACAATTTCATTTGTTCCAAATTTGATGGAGGAAAATTAGGTATTTCCTAATCTTTTTCCACAAATCAAAGATTCCACTTATTTTTTGTAGGGGCCGAGTAGAATTTACGTAAACAAAATTCAATAATTCGTTTTAGAATTTACGTAAACAAAATTCAATAATTCGTTTAATTGCACACCTAAGAATTTATAAATTAATCAACACATAATAAATATTTTTATAACTAATTAAAAACAATTGCAAAATTTGAAATACCTGAACTTGATGCTAATAATTCTTTTGTCCGCCGCTGGCCTCCTTGATCGCTTCTGCAAAACACTGCCCAAAACCGTTCCTCCCTGCCAACTAGGTAGCTCCCTAGCTCCAAGATATTAATGGATATCCTGGCCCTCCATGCCCAAAACCCCCAACAACTCCGGTGCACTGTATCAATCCTACTCCATAACTTCACTTCCTCTTTCACCCTTTTATCCTAAGTGTTTGAGAATTAAGTTCACTTACCTTCAGTCCATGGATGTATTGTATTAGTATGTGAGTTTCCTTTGATATTATATCCGATTCTTATTCTACCTGATCCACAATTCCAACCAAGCAAACAATTATATTTCAATATGTGCTAGGAATAGTTCTAATCAAGTCTTAGAACATTTATAGTGCTAAAAAGATCTAAGATTCCACAAAAAATAACTCCATTCCTCTACTTGGTCCTCGCCTAATCCCAACACTTTTTCCAAATTCCATTAACTCCAACCTGTGAGATCTAGAATCTACACCTATGCATCCCAAAGAGAGAAAATACCTTTATTTTGAAGGACAGACACTAGATCCTCAAATAATTTAAAGACATTTTCTGCATGAACCTAGGGATCCTCCCCAATTCACACACTTTTGTTTTTTCCGATATGCCACACAATCCAATATCTAATGAGAGGAAAAGAATCAACCAACAGTTGATACTCACAAAAATACTGAGAGGTGGGGGGGGGTGAACAATATTTCATTAAGATTTTATATTTTTCTTTCCTTTCAACCAGTTAAGTTATTTAGAAATGTGCACTTTTTCAACCAGTTAAGTTATTTAGAAATGTGCACTTAATGACAGATACAAGAAAAAAAAATAGTCATCTAAGATATTTAGAAGTGAACACTTAATGACAAATACAAGAAGAAATCAAATCAAAACAATGAACATAGTATACAAATATTTTTACATGAAAACCCAATGCGGTAAAAAACTACAAAACATCTTCTTTATGTTCTTCTACAAGCACCAACTTACAAGTTATAAATTTTTAGATCAACAAAAACCTACCGATTGCAGAAAATGTGGACACCAATACTCTCACGCACCAACCTTCCATAGATAATGAGGGAACCAATCCTCTCAGGCACCAACCTATTATAAAAATGAGGACACCAATCCTCAGTGAGCTTCGACTCACCCTAGCACCACCTTAGCACCCTAAACTCAGAAAAAAATTGTTACATCACTAAATCTTTCAACACATCCTGAAAAATTTACATTTTTTTTCATATGAATTGTTACAATATCATATTCCACCTCACTTCATGCACACATCCACAATCATATCACTTCCATACTTATACTTATTTTACTAAGTTTTACTTTCCTGTATCTGGACGCGTAACAATTACAATGTGGAAAAACTTTGACCACATCAAAATCATGTCAATTATGATTTTGTCTAAATAAAGTATGATGGTTATATTGTGGAGAAACTTTGACCATATCAAAATTCTGTCAGTCACAATTTTGTCTAAATAAATTATGTGGACGCATACTTGTTACATTGTGGAAAAAATTTGACTAAATAAGATGGACCAAGTCTTCCTATGAATGTACTCCATATTATCTGAGAATATCCTAAAGAATGATTCAATAACTTCATCCTAGTCTACAAATAATCTACTACGCAGATAGAACCAGAGATAAATACTCAAGTCACAAGTCTTCATCCTAGCACACTTGTCCTATAGTGTGCTTACTAAATTTCCCCATTAGACTGTAAGTACCCCTGGTGACTTGTTTTGTCGCATTATAATTTGGACTTAATCTCATCACACTCCACTACACCATTCATCACATTGGCTCAAGGCACCCTGCATATTTTCATCTACAAAATATTCCACACACTCCATCATAGTTCACTCTGTCACTTGTCTCTTGCTCAAAACATTATCACATTGCAGCATGAAAATATGTTAGGTCATTCTACAATCCCAGACAAGTGACTTTGTTGCATTCCACTCCATATCTGAACTGCATCATAGGTTATCCTCCTATTCTACATGCACTCCTAGTAGAATCATCTTCGATCCCTTCATCCTTGAATCCTTCTTCTCACTTATTTTTTCAACCTTTCACGATTTCTTTCAGGAGTTCTATCTCATGTGTATCTATAATAGTACAGTAGAAAGTATCTTTCCATACACTTCCTCTGCAAGCCCTCCATGCACTTCCTCTGCCTATGCGCCATGTTGACATCAATGACAACATATGCTCAACAAACTCCCCCTTTGTTATTGATGAAAATTCTTGTTGTTGAGTTGCTCCCTCTATCAGTGTGTTCCTTTGGTTTTCACTCCCCTTTGTTGTATGATCCTCTTTATCATAGTTTTGATCCCTCTGTCAGTGTGTTCCTCTGGACTTCACTCCCCCTTGTTGTATGAACCTCTTTGTTGTAGTCGTGTGTTTCTCCCTGTTAGACATCAATGGAAAAGGGAAATATCCCTCTAACTGCAAAAATCATAAGAGTGACTCCCCCGATCGAAATGTTGTATCTCCTACTGCTCAATTTATTCCGCTGCTCCCCCTGAGGCTAGGAAGGTATTTCAGTAGCCTCTAACATGTCATGAATATTTATTCACCTGAATGAGGAGTGGGAAGGACTCCCAACTTCTCTCTGAGGTACTCAAAGGATTCCCTAGGTAATGGCTTGGTAAAGATATGTGCAATATACTCTTTGTAAGGAACATATTCTAATTTAACCACCTGATCTTAAACATGTTCTCTGAGAAAGTGATACTTGATGGGGATATGGTTAATTTTAGAGTGTTGAACATGATTTTTCGAGAGATTAATAGAACTTGTATTTTCACACATGATAGAAACAAGTTGATCATAGGGAACTTGAATATCCTTAAGATTGGTATTTATCCACAACAATTGCATACAACAGGATGTTGCAGCTATATACTCTGCTTCAGTTGTAGAGACATAAATGGAAGTTTGTTTCTTGTTGAGACGGGATACTAAAAAATTTCCAAGGAAGAATGTACCTACACTTGTTATTTTTCTATCATCAATACTTCCTTCCCAATCTGCATCTATAAAAACTCGGAGAATGAGGTCTGTTTTTTTTTTATACCACAATCCATAATCAATGGTACCTTGAAAAATACTTGAATATTATTTTGACTGGAAGAACACGAGTGTTGGGCACAGGCCTATTTTGAGGAAAGACCTAATTTTGGAAGGAAAGGCCTAATTTTGGAGAAGAATAGTTGGAAGGAAAAGCATCATGTGTGAGAAAAACCAACATGCAAGGGGAGAAGGTAGGAAAACCTAAGCATGTTAGGGTTAGGGTTTTGGTAAAGATTGTAATGGATATAAGCCTGTAAAATAATATAATAAGAACCTAGGAGGTCTAGGTCGGGGTTGTTCAAGAGTTCAATTATTGTAGTTGAGTTCAACTATTTTTGTAATAAGGCTATAAAAGAGTCAAGTAAGGCATATTTTGAGGGTTAGATCACAGGATGAGGAGCCTAGTGTGATCTATTCCACCTCACAAAGGTTCTTGAACCTATTCAATATTGTATGATGGGAGATGTAATGCATGCAACACCATATTTTGCAGAAAACTAAATAAAAGAGCAGAGAAGACAAATCTTTGTGGATGTAGCCTAGGAGGGGGTGAACCACAATAAAACCAGTGTTATATGTAATTTTTCTTGCATGTTTAATTTCTATTAATGGTTATCTAATGAATGAATGGTTAAGCAGATCTATTAGAATTCATGCATAGGCTTAAAAGATGAATGAATCCTAGGAATAATAGGATGAATAATCATATAAATACATGAAGAAGATAAAATACAATCCCATATCTCCACTCATTCCAAGACTGTAAGAACTTGAGCATTACAGTCACCCATAGAGATATCTTAAGTGAGACTACTCAGTGCATTATGTTTCCTTCTGGTTTACCAGGAGGGCCGATAGTTTTAGAGGGTTTTTTAGGAAACCTATTCAGATCTAAACCTAGGTCATATCAAGAGTGAATGAGAGATTAAACCCAACAAATGGTTATGTTTCTGGCTAGAACTGCATGGGATTGAGTGGGAGGGATCTGTAGAAGAAGTTTGTGAACAATGAAGGTATAAAAAGGAATGTTAATACCATGGAATACAATGAAGGAGGAGATTGAAATATTTTTGAAAACAAAGGAACTTGAGTTTTCAAAGAAGGATAACAAAAACCCTAAGTTAACACCGTGCAAACATATGGACAAATATGTGTTTAGCGACCTGCATGAGGTATTTTTATGTGATTTCATGCATTTGTTGCAGGAGTGGCTATTGAGGTTAAAATACAACCACCCAACAAATCGAATCATACAATTGGAGTGGAATCATGTGGATATCACGCATTTACAACAAGTTAACAAAAAATGTACACACACAATATATTTTTGGTTAGACACTATTGTTGTAGGGTTTATCACTAAATTTGCAGTAGATATTGTGAAGTCTTACAACACAGTAGATAAATATTTTCTAAAAGTACCTATATTTAGGTATATAATATCATTGAATAATTCAATCAAGATTTTACTATATAACAATGCTGTGATGACCATGGAATCAGACGGATAAACTTCCCTATGTGCATGGGGTAAGGGGGGAAGCACTGATAAGAGATGGATAAATGGAGGAAGAAATGGATAAGAGAAAGAAGGAGGAGTCCATGGACCCAATCATGATGGATGAAGACCTAATAAAGAAGATAATGGAAACAACTGGAAATACACACAGTGGAATACCTTACTAATATACGATGGATAACAAGAAGAGAGCCATAGTTGATAGAGAGGGATTGGAAAGTGATGAAGAAGAGGTAGATGATCTATGGGCTATGGAGTAGATTGAGGAAATAATGCGTGCAACATATGAAAGGAAAAAAACACGTCCAAGGGTAGTAGCACAAGGAAGAGCTCCAATCCAGGTCACCATCAATGTGGAACCTATAACCCCTTGTGCAACTAACACACCAACATTTAGACAACCAAATTTTAGTGGAAGAAAGACAATAGGAAATACATCCAAACAAGGAGAAACAATTGGAGGAGCCAGTTCAGGAAGTAACAATAAAATATCTACACCACGTGGAGGTATTAGTTCAACACAGTTCAAAATGGTAGGACATGATCCCACGATCAGGTTACCAGAATTTTAGGGAGAGGCATCAGAGGACCCTAAAAATAACTTATTCATCTATGAGAATACATAGGAAGCAAAGCAGATCACAGATGAGGATACACAACTTGCACAATTAGATATCATGCTATGAGACCTCACATTGGATTAGTACATGAGCCTAGATATAAATATTCCACCAGGAGTAACAAGGACTATTGCAAATGTGAAAAAAATACTAATAAATGAATTTCAGAAGCCCAGCTCAGAGGACCGGTACATGAATGAGATGATTGAAATTAGTAAAAAACCAGGTGAGTTTGTTTGGGAAATCGATCATAGGTTTAAATGATTGAAAGGTAAGTTGAAGCATGCAATTACTGACAAGCAACATAGACATATATTTGTGGACTCACTATTACCACATTTGAAATACCCATTAAGACAATATAAGTTCCAAACTTAGGAAGAGGCTCTGCAAGAAGCCTTACAACTAGAAGAGAATCAATATTAGAAGGCAGATGAAACAATAGAGGATCTCAAGGAGGATTTTAAGAATCTAACATTTCATCTTAACCAGAATAAGGGTAAAGACAAAAGATAAGTTGTTTGGTGTACCACATGTAGGATAGAAGGACACCATAAGAACGAATGTCCAAATTCCATGCAATACATGGAACCAGGAGTACCAAACCCTTTTCCAATAGGAGGACCATGGTGTGATATTTTTAAAACACATGGGCATGATCCATATCATTTTCCAATTATCAAAAAGTATAAGACAGTACCAAAAAGTTCATATTGCAATTTCTGCAAGTCAGGTTGTCATGGTGATAAATATTGTAGGACAATGGAACTTATGAGAGAAAGAACTTCATATACTTATAGGGTGCAAGCATAAATGATGATAGGGAAAAATACACCTCATTTCAACTAGGTACCACCACCATATGAAAATGTGTAGCATCAATATAACAATGCGTAGCCGCAATACAATAATGTGCAACCACAATATAGCCCCACATAGTATAATTAGGTACCTCAGTAAAATGCATCGTGAGGAGATAGAGGTGGATGTAGAGGTGGAGGATGAGGTAGAGGAGGATTTGGACATGGTAGAGGGTTCCACAACTGCCAAAAACTAGGAAATTATGCAAGGAAATGAAAAATTCCACCAGTGACATGTATGCATTGTCACGCAACAAACCATGATACAAAAGATTGTACAACACTCTTGGGAAAGATCCAAGAAAATAGGAACTAGAACAACTAGAATGTACATTGGATTTCTGTAGAAGCCAGGGATGATGGAAGAAGCATCAACATAGTTGCATGAGGTGGAGCTAAGATAGGAACTCATGCAATAAGACAAGATACAACACAATATCAATGGGTGTAGAAGAATATTGAACCACATAATCAATTTGATGCGTGGAAATAAAAGGAGACATTCAAGGAGGCAAGATAGGAGTTTCTCAAGAAAAAAATTTCATCTACATCAGCTATATAGAAAAATGGTAACTCTCTAATGTATGAAATTCCCTCCTCAATGGATCACACCAGTGAAGCAAAACCTCTAGAGAAAGTAAGTAACATAAAAACGTTTCTGCAATCATGTGTTAAAATATTGAATGACCCATCATCTGTCAAGATCTTTAAAAATATTCTATAAAGATGTAATACAGAGGCAGAAGGAAAAGTAGAGCAGAAAATAGTCAATCATATCCAAACAAGAAGAAGGACAAGTAGAGAATTCAGACTGAATGCCAACATTGGAGACTTTAATATGGGTGATACTATACTAGACTTAGGCTTTGAAGTAAATGTTTTACCTAAGAATACATGGTAGTGTATGGGAGAACCCACACTAGTCTATTCACTTGTCCAATTGAAATTATAAAATCAACATAGAGTGCTACCAACTATTCACTTGTCCAATTGAAATTATAAAATCAACATAGAGTGCTACCAATTGGAAGACTTAAAGGTGTGACAATCGATTTGGATGGAGTGGACACTATGGAAGATTTTGAAGTGATACAAACAGTATATGGAAAAAAACCTTATCCAGTATTGCTTAGACTGGACTGGGCATTTGATAAGTAGGCCATAATCAATTAAGGACAAGGAAAATGAAGTTTGAATCAGGTGAATATAGAGTCATTATGCCATTGGATCCTTCAAAAGGAGAAAGGTTTGTAGAACCCATTTTCTTAGATCTAGAGGAAATAAAGAAGTTGTATAGAACCACCGTGTGAGAAGAAGATTATGTTAACCCAACTGTAGATTACTCAGCTGAAGAAGAATCACATCATTTTCTTCTGACTCAGATACAAGTTTGGATAATTGGCAACAATGATTACATGAAGTTTCCACAAGAAGGTGTGAAATAATAGATTGTGTAGTAAGATGGATTGGTACAGAGATAAGAGAACCTCCTAGTTCTCATGGGGTAAATGACCTATAGGAATTTATGACAAAATATAAATATTCAAGAAGAAGTATTATAAAATCATAGGCTCTTATCACTAGATGTTGCACTCAAGGATACACCTGCAATATGGTGGTGTGCGCACAAATAAACAATTCAGGATTGATACCAATGTAAACGACTATTGCACATTATATTAGGTGCAAAATAGGGCAACAATAAAATGAAAAGGTATGATGGACAAGGAACACCAGAAGAACACTTGGAGAAGTGCATAGCACAATGGAGGATGACACCACCAAAAGAATGGCCTCATCACTTTATCCATACATTGGAAGGAATCCCAGAGAACTAATATGCAGACCAGGAGATGCACAGAGGTACTATAGAATGGACAACCTTACAACAAAAATTTGTAGTAACTTTCTCATTTAAACATGAGAACACCAACATTGATTCATCACTAAAGGAGATAAAAGGAGTGATATTTATTGATGAAACAGAGGTTGAAATCATGAAAAAATATCAAAAAGAAAATAGACATACAATTGAAGAACTACTGCCATGCTATCAAGTTGAAGAGGAAGCACCAGATGAACATGACCCATGCAACATTTAGATTACAAAAATTGAAGGAGAAAGAGAGGTGGAAGGTCCATATTTGGATTCAAAAGTATTTGTTTCACTAATCAAGGTGAAGAAAGTCAACATTGGGACAACTGACAATCCTAAAAGGTCAAGTATTGGAGACTATTGGGATGAACAAATAGTAGAAAGAATAATAGAGTTGTTGTGTGAATACAGTGACCTATTCCCAATGACCTTTACAGAGATGAAAGGCATAGCAGGAGAGCTAGGAGAGATGAANNNAGGAGAGCTAGGAGAGATGAAAATACCTCTCAAACCTGAGGCAAGACCTATCAAACATATACCTTACATACTAAATCCAGTGTACAAGTAGAAAGTGAAAGAAGAAATTGACAGAATGTTGGAAGATGGTATCATAGAACTAGTAGATGAATCTAAATTGATAATTTGTATGGTATTCCAAGAAAAGAAACAAGGAGGGATAAGGATCTATGTAGATATGGGGAAACTTAATGATGTTTTCTTACATGACCCTTTCCCTACCCATTTTACAGATGAAGTCTTAGAGAATGTGGGAGGCCATGAAGCATATTCATTTACAGATGGATTCTCAGGTTACCATCAGATCAAAATAGCTCTAGAGGACAGGTATAAGACTACTTTTTCTACAGAGTGGGGATCCTATCAATACACAGTCATGCCATTTGGGTTGAATAATGCACCAACTATATTTTCAAGATTAGTCATAACTTCTTTTAAGGAATTCATACATCAGTTTTTAGAACTATATCTGGATGACTGGACTGTATATAGTCTGTTAAAGGACCATGTAGATGTATTAAGGCTAATGTTGGAAATATGCAGGCAATGCCAAATATCATTGAATATTAATAAATGCATTTTTGGGACACCTTTTGGAATATTGTTGGGACATATAGTATGTAAACAAGGTTTACTAGTGGATCCTGCTAAGATTGCAATCATTGTCAATTTACTACCACCAAAGTCAGTTCACCAGTTAAGAGAAACACTAGGACATACAGGCTATTACAAGAAATTTATAAAGGGGTATATGCATATTAATACACTAATGGAAAAATTGTTAAATAAGGATATCATATTCCAGTGGGATGAGGATTGTCAAGAAGGGTTAGACACTTTAAAAGAAAAGATGGGCACAACACATATCCTAGTATTCCCAGATTGGGGAAATACATTTCATGTGCATGTAGATGCATTCACCATATCAATTGGAGAAATTTTGGCACAGCTAGGAGTAGGGGAATTAAACCACCCCATAGCCTTTGCAATCAAAAAATTGTTAGAATCAAAGAAAAATTACAAAACCAAAGAAATAGAAGGCCTAGCCATGGTATATGCACTTCATAAGTTCAGGAACTACTTACTGGGTAAACAATTTAAGATGTTCACTGACCATTATGCCCTCAAAAATATAGTCAACAAGCCAGTGTTGGGGAGGAGGATATGTAGATGGCTATTGTTATCCAAGAATTTGATTTCAAAGTAATAGTTAATCCAGGGATGCTGAATGCAGTACCTGATCACCTGTCAAGGGTAACTAATGGAGAAGAACCTACCAACTTGGAAGACAACTTCCCTAATGCACAATTGTTTTCAGTATAGATATATGATGAATAATTTGTTGATATTATTGAATACTTAAGTACATGGGTTGCGCCACAAGATTTTATCATTGCACATAAGAAAAATTTGGTATTCAGAGTTGCATACTATCAACTTATTGTAGGACACTTATATAAGATCGATGCAAATAGTATTTTGAGAAATCTCATGAAGGTATAGACGGAGGACACTATGCAGTGAAAGCTATTGCAAAGAAGGTATTTTGTGTAGGATTATGGTGGCTAATAGTCCATAGAGATGCCAAGGAATATTTCCATAAATGTGATGTATGTCAGAGGGTTGGCAAACTCAACAGAAGGGATGGCATGCCTCTAAGACCAAAAGTAACCTTGTAGGTATTTGAAAAATGGGCAATAGACTTTGTGGGACCAATCAATCCACCAGGTATTTGAAAAATGGGCAATAGACTTTGTGGGACCAATCAATCCACCAAAAAAAAGATCAAGATCTAGATATATCATTACTGTGACAGAATACTTAACAAGGTGGGAAGAAATAACACCAGTAAAAAATGATAGCACAAAGAAAACAACACACTTAATGTTTGAGAAAGTGATCACCAAATTTGTATGTCCAAGGATTTTGATGAGTGACCAAGGAACTCATGTTGTCAATGGTACCATCATGGATATGACTGAGGAGTTTGAAGTCTATCACTAGAATCTCACACCATATCATCCTCAGGCAAATAGAATAGTAAAATCCTTCAATAAAATCTTGGAAAATGCTCTGACAAAGATCTGAAATGTCAACAAGGATGATTGGGACTTGAAAATACCAGTAGTACTATGGGAACATAGGACCACATGTAAGACGTTGATAGCACATACACCATTCAGATTGGTGTACGGGCATGAAGTAGTGGTACCATTAGAATTTCTGGCGTAGCAACAATTACCAGCATGATAGAAAGAGGCACAGTAAAGGAGA
>CBVK0102969714.1:0-13207 GCA_900067695.1 Picea abies
GTTCATTATCCATGTCATATGATCAAGTTCAATTTCTAATATCTACCAAGTCATTGATGCTTAGAGGATCCATATCAATGTAAGTTAGAAATTGACACCAAAGACAATGAACATAGAACAGGGAGCACTTCTTAAAACTCAGAAATTGTTACTCACGGATTTAAACCAAAACTTTTAAGACATAAATCAAACCTCCTAAAATCCAAAATTTAAAGTTAAATGGATTTAGATTTCTTTCTAATGCTGGTCTTAAGCACAAGTTACTGAAAACACTTTGTTGTTCATAAGGTAGTATCTATAGAGGCATCATAATCTAGTTTGCCCAAGCAGCTATTTCTCAAAGTTTAGTAAGATAAGCCATAAATTGTCCTTACTCAGAATTTTTTCATTGACCAACAAGTTTATTGAGAAATTCCAATAATCTTGAGTAGACCTCTAAATGCATCGAAAAGATACCTTAAAGAATTTAAGGTGTTTTAGTGACAAACCGAAATGAAATATGTGAAAATTTAATCAAGAAGTTAAGTTTCCATTATTAGCTCAAGATATCTTACATAGACAAGGATCTAAAGCTAGTCACCATTTAGATCTATCAAAGAAATATAAAACAACTTACTGGCTGATGTGAATAAACAAGTCCGGGGTATGGATCTACGCAGGCTCAAATGTCTGCCACAATTTGAGCTCTTTTCACGCCCTATGCTCGGATACCATGTAGAAATAGAGAAAAACAAAAGAATAATAGTTTTAAAATTTTCTGTTTGCTAGATCAGCATACACACACAACAGATCTAAATAAAGATTTCTTATTAGAAGCAAATAAGAAATACAGTAGATCAAATATTGGAATGGGGGTGGCAAGTTTTGGAATTTTGCCTCAATACAAATATTAGAAATCGAACTTAGTCTTGATCTACATCCATTGGGAGCAATGATGCACATAAAGGTTGTGTGGATGCATTGAATATTGAATCTTGAGAATTGTTTGAGTACAATGGATCAAATATTGGAATGGGGGTGCAAGTTTTGGAATTTTTGCCTCAATACAAATATTAGAAATGGAACTTAGTCTTCCAATATTGACCTCATTAATGAGAAGAACTACACATCGTAATGAATCATCTGCTTGGGATATTGAGCATTTACATATCTAGAAACATAATGACAGGTAACACTCGTTAGTAAAAAAATACAACTATATAATCGAATTATTCTGGTCAATAATAAAAGAAAAATTGCATCACATACCCATTTTTGTTGTCCCTATTCTATATTTGATGTTTATATATGTTCATCCATTTTTGCATTCTATCTACACAAAGTCTTGCAACAATAGAAAGCTCGAACCCGAAAAAGGGAAGGGTTGTGAGTCGTGACAAAGGAAGGAATGCAAGAAATTGCAATTGATTAGGAACTGGGTGATTCTAAGATTGAAACCTAGAAGGGAAATAGATTGTTTCATAGTGCCAACTAATTGAAACCTGTATGTTGCCCAACAATGCCTGTGCCAACTGATTAAAACATCAAATGGTAGCAGCTATTCAATCCATTCACCAAGAGAAAGCAACTTCAGATTTCTGGGCTTGGTTGAGTTAGAATAATCAGCCAAACTTCAAATTTACCACACAATCTGTCATCATCAACATGTAAAAGTCCCAAGCTCCTGGATGATAGATTGTGTGGTACCAAGCTGTATACTCATTTGATTACAATATGATGATTTTTGGACTCTAGAATCTAGAAGCTATTTAGAACCTGAATGTTATGTATTTTCATTCACAATTTCAAGTATATCTATCAGAAAACTTATATCTCAATAACATTTTGCTATATTCACCCTTAAATGCTATATACATGTGCAAACTTTGCATAAACTTAGCATAATTGAGGTCAAAAGATTTGGATTTACATTGATGTACATAGATAATGTGCTATGTAAAAAAGAAAACCTATTTTTTAGATGTTTATATTTTTGTATTTTTTTAATATTGTGCTTCCTCATTTCCAAGATTTTGGGGGGTCGGGTTTCTATGCCATACCCGTTTCGGAAACTCGTAATTGTTTCCACGTTTCGTGCAACTTGAATTTGAAGCATTTAAAGTCATGCCTTGTGGAAACATTGATGAGCCATATGAAATTCAAGAAGGCAAAAAGCATTTCTTGACATTATTTAGAATATTTGACAAAGTTGAAAAAGGTAAACACAACATTTATGGAAGAGTTACTAATAATGTGCTATTTAAAAAAGAAAATACATGTTTTAAACTATTTATATTTTTTGTATTTTTTATATATCATGTCTCCTCATTTCCAAAATTATGGGGGATCAGGTTTCCATGCCATACCTGTTTTGGAAACTTGTAATTGTTTCCACATTTCATGCAACTTAATTTGAAACTTTTAAAGTCATGCCTTGTGGAAACATTGATGAGCCATATGGAAATTCAAGAGGTCAAAAAGAGTTTGCTGAAATTATTTAGAATATTTGACATAGTCGAAAAGATAGCACAAATTTCAAATACGACCTTCATGGAAGAGTTACCCTATACATCAAAAGATATGAGATTTATTTTGTGTCAGTGTTCTTGACAAACCAAATATGATTTTAGCATTGCCAACACTAATCAACACCACCACTATGAGAAGATGTACCACTAGGAATCAACACTAGAATGTCCAAAACCAAAGATGTACAACTATGAACCAACACTGCAATGTTTCCATCTTCCAGGTTTGATCTTCCACAAATGGGAAGGGTTTTAAATCAGTGTTGCCAGGGAGCAGAGCAAAGTGGGGAGCAGGAGTGGGCAGGGAGAGCAGTCCTTCTCCAAAAGTTACCAGAGAGGAGCAGTACCAGAAGCATTTTGTACATATATATATATTAATGTATATACGTGTGCAGCCCCAAGAATGGTCCTGGAAGTGCCCAAGAGTGGAAGTGATTCCAGAGAGGGAGTAGAAGGCCATTGAGCGCTCCCATGCAACACTGATATATTATAAATCAATTTCACAGGCAACCTTTATGATTTATCTTTGGTAAGCAACACATTCAATTTTTATAGTAACTTACTTGTGTGCAAGCTTTCAATTTAAGGTGACATCTTTCAAAAACGGACAAGTGTTAGTGTTTGAGCTCAATTTAATTTGAGAAGACTTCATCTGCTTACAATTTAATTTCAGCTGACAATGCCTTTATGCCAGGAATCAAGATTCCTCAAAAAAACTGAAATCTGAATTTGCTCAACAGTAAGCAAGTTCAAGAACTCTAAATTTGCTCAACAGTAAGCAAGTTCAAGAACTCTGAATTTGCCATAATCTCAAACAAAAAACTTTTATATGCGTTATGGTCTATTGAAATAGATGCCAATAACTCCAAAATAAAACACCAGACCATAATGCCCCATTAAAATAATACAAACAGGAGTGGAGAAATAACCTGGATTTTGTACTTGCTCAACAAGCCTGTAGTCTCAAGTATTATAAAAGGAAGCCCAGACAAGAAGAAGATGCTCTCATGAAGAAGAAAACTGCCTATGGAAGCTAGTTGAAAATCGGTGAAATTTGTGATCAGATACTGCACCATCAACAAAAATCTCGATTAGAAACATCATGGAGGGACAAGGGAAAAGAAAACAATATTTGTTTTCATGCAGAGATACAACAAACTAAAGTAACATTCAAACTTCAGAACAATATGAATACCTTGGAAACCTTCCAAAAACAAGTGCAGAAAGAAAAAAAACGTGTTCTGCAGGATGAAGTTAAGTAGAGCATCTCTGTTAAGATAATTATTTGTCTGTTTGTTAGAACGCAAATGTGCCATTCATTCCACAACAGAATATTACGTTAATCTTGCTTGTTTCAGGTTATATTCTTCTAATGGACAGTTTATAAAGGCAATTTCGCCAACATGTTTATAAAATATGCGAACTGTGATGCACAATTTTAGACTTCCAAATGAACTAAGTATAAAGAAGCAAATGAGGAAGAAGAGCTGCAAAAGTTGTGAAGGAAATATCAACCAGCAGGTGACAAAGGATTGTGGTCATTTGCCTATGATAATAAGTCCAGTGTTATATGAGGCATAGAAGTGATGTAACACTGCAGAAATGGACCTAATGAGTATAAAGTTAAAACTTAAAAACAATACAGACACCAAGAGAACCTGATAGCCACGGTAATGCGCTATAGTCTAATAATGTCCAATTCAGTTCTGCTAGAATGCAAACCCGTGAAAATTGGACAGGGAATAGTCAAAAGACTTAAGCGATAACGCAACTTGGCATTGATATAGTAGATCTGATTCCACAATGAAATCCTTACCCTTGAGAAACCCGCAGTCAACAGGGAATAGTCAAAAGACTTAAGCGATAACGCAACTTGGCATTGATATAGTAGATCTGATTCCACAATGAAATCCTTACCCTTGAGAAACCCGCAGTCAATAATCAAATTCCCATAAGTGGTGTTACTTCCAAATACAAAGATCCTGTATGACAAATTGTCCATGAAAGGATGTTTTGCCCATCAGGCACTGGAGAAAAATATTTGTCCCACAATGTGCAGACTAGGAAAAGTTATGGGAATTTTTTTGGAGAAATTTTGAAAGAATTAGATTTCATAATAAATCTAATTGGTTCAAAACATTTCCCGAATCAATCAAAGCATGCTGCCAAATCCTACTCTATCGAAAGAAACGTTTAAGTGCTAGTTTCCACAAAAATTATCAAAATCATATTTGCATAAAAAGCAATATGCTAGTTTCCACAAAAATTATCAAAATCATATTTGCATAAAAAGCAATAACTCTAAAAATATTCAGTGATGCCAAAGTCTACAATATCAGTCACAATTTTCCAGAAGCTGCAAAACCCCTGCTCATACTAAATGACAGGAATATACATCCACCGCCTGAACTAACTTTAATGGAAAAGAAAAATAACATTATTTTGAATGCCCCAGGCTTCAAACACAATCTTAGGAGTCCCTAATCTACAGATCATGGAAGAACAAATCCAGCTTCGACATCGGATTCATCATTCTACGATCTGTTAATTCTGAAAATGCTTAATGGAAGAGGAAGATAACATTATTTCAAATGCCCGGGGCTTCAAACATAATCTTAGAAGTCCCTAACCTACAGATCATGGAAAGACAAATCAAATCTGGTCTTGACTTCCGATTCATGATTGTACTATCTGCTATATCCGAAAAGGCAAAATAGTTTTTTTTCTTAAGAATTGTTTGCACCTCAAAGTTACCGTAAGTGTGGGTGCAAAAGAGGTTGCTAATGAGAATCCAGGTGCCGAACATTCAACTTTTCACAAGTTGGGACTTGTCAAAATTAGCTTTCACAAAATATCGAACAACTCCAATGTGTTTTCTGTAACTAATACTAGTTGCACAGAGAAAGAAAAGATGTTCTACAGCCCAAGTGATGTTGGAGGATTCCATCAACATTTTATGTTTGCATGTGCCCGTAACAGTACATTGAATCTAGGCAGTACATTGGATGCATTGGACTAGAACAGAGCCATCTAAACACGGGTTTGATATGCACCTCGAGGTTGCAAAGCTTGAGGTTACATGTCTCCAGTTCACACAAATAGCTCGTTGAATCACGTGTGGGTAGGTTGAAATTCGAGACATGCAACCTCGAGGAGCATTTCAGGGCCGAGTTTAAATGGGTGTGTGCTAATATATTCTCAATCAATCAATTCACCCTACATCTATGCATCAGAGAAGTTGCCCTTAGCTATCCCCTAATATCAGTGTGTCCTTCACTTATTAGTAACGACTGGAGCATATTTCCACCACGAGGGCTCAGACGGACAGATTTAAGCTTCGAATGACAACACCCACTAGTTTACACTGTGCAGGCCATCAATCATCCACTAACAACATGTTGAATGTGGGCAAAAGATGACTGTCGAAATCCAGACCTGCAAATCCCATATTCCATACTACAAATGCCCAAATCACCTTGTCGTCATTGTTTTATTAGGGTTTTTTTTTCTTTCCAATCCAGGGTTCCAATTCATTCATTAAAATTTCAAACCATAGTTCACACTCTTCCTTGATTCAGGGTACACTCGAGGCCTAAAAACATTTATATTTATCATTTCTAGATTGAAATCAACCTGCATTTCCCCGATTCCCAATCTTTTGCATGTCAAACTTTCTTGAGATAGAAACAGTGATGCAGATTTCAGTGGGCTCTGCAATTTTCTGTGGGTGATTCAAGTCATGTTACAGATTTAACTAATACAAGTGGAAAAAATTGCATACGAATATATATGCAGAGATGAATGGAGTACCAGCCAGCCTCTTTCCAACAATGTCGCCATGAAAAATACCAGCGTGGTGAACTCCAGTCCAGTCCAATGGAGATGGAAGTTATTCTTTAGCCCAACAAGGAGAGATAGCCAGAAGGCTGTTAATCAAAAATCCCGGAGCATGGATTCAACTGTCAACCTGCTTGCTATAACTACAAATATTTACTGAATTCTCTAAAGTACAGCTGTGCCAGACTGTCCATCCGTTAGAGAACCAAGTTGGCCAAATGTGAGGCGATGCTTGGCCACATCCGCTCTAAATATTCTTTTTTTAGTATGATCATAACACCATTTTCCCTACACACATCAACACCCACATCTTCCTCACTGTCTAATCTCTTTGACCCAAAAATTAATATGTTTAGGATCTCATTGTTTTGGGTTGAAATCTCCACGGAGGGGGCTCTGGAAAAGGCCAAAAGAAAGGTGGGAAGAAAGAGTATGTATTTTGTGCTTGTCCGTATTTTTAGCCTCGTGGACGTTAAAATTACTTTCATTTCATTTCTTTCATTTTTATGTAGTTTAGCTTTCATTTTCTTGCTGCACCGAAAGAAGTTGAGTTGTACAACCCAAGTGGGGCATATGCTTGGGAGATGTGTATTTTTAATGTTCGTGTGATATTTAAAATTGTGATTGATAAGAGCGCCACATATGGTAAATGTTTAATGGTCAAATATCATCCTTCATTTAAATATATGAATTATAATTATAAGAATTTTTATTAAAAAATTACCAGTACATGTTTTTGGAGTTCTTCGAATATATAATGCAATAAAATGCACAACATAGGTAGAGAGGACAAAAAAAAATCTTAAAGTAGGATGATAAATTGTTTTTCAATAAAATGCATAATATAAGTAGAAAAGACAAAAGTTTATCTTGAATTAATATGATAAATTGTTTTTTGTTGCTGAATTATTATTAGTAGGAGGTTCATATGTTATAGAAATGTTGGTACTTAAAATATGATGAGTTGAAGCATGCTCATTTCTTCTAATTATGAGGCTATTAAGAATTAGATGTGTGCATGGTCTTTACTTTTCTAGGTTAAGTGGGTTATGACGAAGTGTCGATAATAAGATGTGCATGGCTTGTTGGTAAAGTTGGGGGTGAAGTGCTTAGAAGTAACATTGCATCTCTGTGACAAGATGATTGAGAAGGGATGATCAACATGTTAAAAATGTCCTCCTGAAGTATGAGGTAAAACTACTTCTAGTTGGCAAACAACTATTGTGTAGTTCAGGTGCCTTGGGTCACAACAACATTGTCACATGAGCTTTGGTATGAGCTAAAGCTTGCTTGGATACTACCCGCGGAGATATTGTTATTAGTTGTGGGGAGGTTTGGTCTAAGGATAGAAATGTGAAGTTATGATGCCCTCTAACTTTGATCCAATGATTCCATATCTTGCATTGACTTTGGTGAGATGGTGCTTCTCAATGAGGTTCCATGATTATTTTCCCTTCATAATTGGAAAAAGAGAGAGAGAAAGAAAAATAAGACAGATTTTTTTCTATTTGTCTTCTACATGAATTGCAAAATTTATAAAGCACAGATATTGTGAAATTAAATTATTTGAGAGATGAGATTTTAAAGTCATAAAAATTATTTGAAAACATCAAATATGATGTGTTTGGTTGTTTATTAGTTACATACAACATGTTCCATATAAAATGAGGGGAGGTTGAGCACATACTAGGTACTATCCATGAAATGTGGGAAAGTGTTTGAGGATTTCCCCACCACTTTATTGGAAAAAAATTATATATACATACATTCATATAGGATATCTCAAGGTTAACCACTCGTGTTGGATGCCTCTATTTTGTATCTCACTTAATGTCCCTACTAGGTTAGTCATTGTAATCATCACCAACAAGTTTACAATGGGTACCATCTATGAAATGCTAGGAAGTGCTCAGGGCTTTCTCTGTAAGGGTTTCCTTGGATGTGTATATGTATATGTATGTATATGGATGTGTGTGTGTAACTCTAAGGGTTAGCTGAAGCGGTTTGAATTACAATGACAAAGTTGTTTTGCCAAAGGAGGTCATGAGGTGGAATCCACCTTGTTCCCTTAGGCTTAGGCATACATGTCCACCAACGATATTTACCTCTAGTACCATTCACAAAATGTGAGGAAATTCCTTTGAGGGCTTCCCGTGGAAATGTTCCTTTGGAAAAAAGTGTGTGTGCATGTGTGTGTGTGTTCTAATTCCTCATTTTTTAAGAACATGCCTTCTTTATTGTTATTATAAAGTGAGCTTATTTGTTCTTCTATTTCTATCAAATCCTTTTGAGCGTCATGGCCTTTCTTTTTGGTCCATTTTGTACTAGATTGTTTACTCTTCTTATATTATCTGTCAATTGAAACATTGCATAGTCTCCTTGATTATGATCATAGGATTTCTATTCTTTGATAACCATGTCCCTGAAATCCTATTCTTCTAACTATTTAAGATTAAATTTAAAGGGAGTAGGGTTTTTTTTTTATCATTTTCCATTTGTAGCAAGATAAGTGAAATATATGTTCCCAATGGGCTAGTTTGAGTGGTTGAGTGCTTTGAGGTTCATGCAGAAGGTCACATGGTCAATTCCCTAAGCCAATTGCCTCTATTATGTGCCTCACTCAATGTCTCTGTCAAGTTAGGCATTGTAATTAGTGTCGATGGGTTTGCACTGGGTACCATCTGTGAAAGTGAGGAAGTGCCCTAGAGTTTCACAATGAGGTTTCCTTGGAAAATGTGTGTGTGTGTGTGTGTGTGAGAGAGAGAGAGAGAGAGAGAGCTCCTTAAGGTTTAGCTCAATCAATTGAACCATCTACCCAAGTCATGTTGTCGTTGGGGAGGCCTTAGGTCATAAGTTCAAATCTAGTTGAGTCCCTTAAGGTTACCAACCATTATTGTAGCTAGCAGTTGAGTCGCCCTCCATCTGGATATTTCAAGGAAGAAGGGGGAATCCCACAAGATTTTCCTTGAAATACACACACACACACACAAATATTTCCAAGGAAAACCTTGTTGGGAAACCTAACGTGGGATGCTTCCCCATAATCATGGATGGCATCCCTGGTAAACTCATCGGCGTAGACTAGTGCTCCTCACCCAAGTTTATTTGAAATGGGCACCTACCAACACAAAACTATCCAAATGTTGAGCAACATTAGCAACAATCAATTGAGTTAACCCCTTGGGTTGTGTGTGTGTGTGTGTGTTTTTCCATGGAAAACCTCACAAATAAACTCTTGGGAACTTCCCTACATTTTACAAATGGTACCTAGCATAAAACCATTGACATTGATCATGGTGCTAGACCTAGTAAGGAAATTTAGTGAGACATGTAATAGAGGTAGTAAACCTAATGGATTGACCCCGGGACCTCTTGCATAAATCTCAAAGCACTCAACCACTTGAGCTAGCCAAACATGCATACACTAAGAAACACACACACAACATCGTTGATCTCTCTTAAATATATAATATGATATGTAAGCATTTGTGTTATTGTTATTATGTTCACAATAATTGATATCATAACATTAAGAGATTAGGGATTTAAGAGCTTTGATCTTCTCCAAGTAGTTTGAGTAATTTGCAAGTGGGTCGATGTCATTAATTCCTGCTTTCAAGCCATTGAAATGTAGGTAACTTATCATTACTTAGGCTTGTCTCTCGAGATTTCTGTAGTTTCACACTTTTTCATTTGTTTTTGCAATTTCACCATGAACATAGTTGTTGCTTGTTTGTGGCTTGTGGAATTGCAATTTCTTCAACCATTTTTTAGTTTTTATTGTGAGTTTTTTTAATACCCTTCTAAAAATTCAAAAATTTGTTGATACTTGCAATTTTTACTCCTGAGACCCACATTGCCACATCTACTTGTGGATTACTATTTTATAGTTATGTCATTTTGTCTTGTGTTGTGGCTCCTTACAACTCTCCTAAGAAATCAAGCAACTACTAAGACTCAAGAATTATGTGAATCCCAATAGAACAAATACATGAGTAACAACACTTCTTGATGGAGCATTGTGTTGCACAAAGGCAACAAAAAAACAAGTTTTAGGCCAAAAGGATGTAATATGTGTTCACCATGTTCCAACAATTGGTGACTACACATCATTTGACCCCGCGTCAGACCCTACAACAAAATGCACCCATGCAACAACCCAATATCTCTATGGATGTCTCCATTAACCAATGATCTTTCGAATTGGGAACAAAAAATTCCATCCCCAAATTTGGCAAATATATAAATGGGGACAAACTATATCATTATTGAGTTAATAGTTTGAAGTCTACTTTTGGACCCAATATAATTTAATAATGCTTAAAATATTTGATAATTATGAACGATCAAGTCCTCTAAATGTGGCAAGCACACACCTGACACCTTGTAACCATAAACAAACTTATGATTGTCACTTGGGATGATTCCAAGGTTATAGTTTATAAGTAATTCTATAAAGTAGGGTACAGAGATGCAATGTTTGCAGACTCACTTCAACTCGAGAAAATCCCTAAAAAACTTGATTAGTCGTTCACTGAGATCCCCAACACATTGTCCATCAAACTTGAGTCAAGAGATTCAAACAATGCCCTTCCATTAAGTTTATCTATGGCATGCTTCCTCACATCATAAGAGATTGAGAACTCTTCCCAAATACTTCATTGGATTATGTCTTTCAATATTGAAGCTAAGTGGTATTGTTAACTAGTCTTCACAACCCTCTCAAACAAGGGGCCTTTCCTCCCCTTCTCTCTCAACCACCATTGATTTTGATCAAGGGACAATCAAACCTACCAACCAAAGGAAGAGGAAATATTGCTCTTATCACATGCAATATATTCACTTTGATGACGAATGTTGTTTTGTATAGGGTAAAAAGGCCAAGGCTCTCCTTGTTGAATTGCAACAACTTATCAAAGAACCCAACATTGAGGAACAACAATGAGAGCTTAATTTCCATGATCTTGGCTCCTCTAACTATTTGTTGGTCCTTACGGCCAAAGATTATACTTCCTAAGAGAGAGAGGCTCTCTACACAGAATTTCCACGCCAAGTAAATACTTTAACATTTGGTCATGGACAATGGCAGGTGGAAGAGCCTAGCTTCTCAACAATTGATTGTCTCATTCACTCAAGCTTTAGCTACCATACCACATCCACAACCATATAATCTTAGATAGGTCAAAAAAATAGGTTCATCGACTCTTATCACTCATTACTATTATGTGACTTTTGTCATGGGCTCTTTCACTAATAAAGTGGGTTGTGATGTGACATGATCCTTGGCAAGCCCTACTAATGTGTCAAAATGGGATAATATGTTAGGTATTAGAACACTTACAGGCTTCACAAGAATGTGGCAAGAGTTATAAACTCGTTCTTCTTCCCTTAGTATAAAGTATAAATTACCCATTGCTAAGTGACTCAACCTCCACAAATTTAGGGCTCTTTATTATGTTATAGTGGTCATCCTACTCGATTTTTAGTTTCCTCCTCCATAAGATTTACACTTCAATGAGGAAGCACCCCTCCAAGTATTGATTGAAAAAGCTAGTGCTCTTCAAGCTTTTAAAGGATGTAATTATTTTCACTTCATCCACACAGAAAATCTAGTTACACATGCTTCTCTAGACAAAGTTGTTCATGGTTTGTGTCATTTTGAGGATGGAGAGGTCATCTCTTAGGCACATATGCCTCGACAATACATGTCATCTCTTAGGCACATATGCCTCGACAATACATGACTTACTTAGTTGCACTAATAGGCACATTCTACAACCAAGTATGAATCAAATGTGTAATTTCATGCTCAACATGGATCTAACATATGTCATTTAAAATAAATAAAAATATTAATAACAAAAGGAATATTTCAATGTCTACCTTAAGTAAAAAATGAAAGTTTCAACCTCAACTTGATCCCTGGTAGAAAACTATAACACGCGTGCACACACACACAAACAAAGAGATTGTAGGTAAACAAGTCAAAGAAAATATGGTAAAACATTTGAATGTATATATTGAATGTATCTTAGGGTTTACACCTCGACAAATTTGATCCTTTATCCCTCTTGATACTTGATCAATCTGAAGTCTACACTAGTTATAATTAACATAGATGATGTTTCTCCTTCTAATCATAACAAATGAACACCATCTCTTATACGCACTCACATTTCAATGGGCATCTCCTCTTTATGTCCTAACAGGGCAATCTAGCGAATGCATAACTCTTATAGACTATCATGTCCTTTGTTGGGAAGTGTGTACTATCAATAAAAATAAGAGACAATTCATCTCACTACAAAAAAAAATTATGAGTCTTAGTAGGAATCATTTTTGGCAATAAGATTTAGAAGAAGGCTAAACATTTTACAATTTTGACCTTTTTCAGTTTGTCATCACTGGAACCTGGTTATAAAATATTTGTTGAAATTGTAGTTTTGGATTGTTGAAATCGTTGTTTTTAATACAGAGATGGATTTAATACCCTCAAATACCCCTACTACAACCTGATTTTGCAATGTTAACTATTGATATATGCAATTCCATCAATCCAAAATTATCCTTGCTAGATTTAAGAGAACAAAAATCAATTTACTTTCCCATTATTTTGAGTGATCGAAAAAAATCAAATTCATAAAACATTTAAACTATAACTTGAGATTTATCTTTAATTTTAACATCAATGATAATTTAATTTCAATTAAATTATTAACCACTATGAAAAGACCAAAGCGTAACAAAGGGAGACCCTTCAGCGCAGAGAATTCATAGGTCCTAGTGTTTGTAAATTATGCTTGAAAAATTTTGAATCGACTCAACATCTATTTCTGGACTGTGCATTCTCGCTGGAGGTCTAG
>CBVK0102969764.1:0-25231 GCA_900067695.1 Picea abies
AGTTTTCTATTGATAGGGTAGAATCATATAGCCAAGAAGAGAGATATTTCTTTAAAGGACCTAGAGGAAAATGTTTACACTTCTTGAAGTTGAAGATCAAGATGCTATTGCATGAGAAGAACATCTTGAAGATACAATAGTGGGTCATATTGAAAAAGATAATGTTCAAGAATTCAGACAACGACACAGAGATTGGACACATGCGTAGTGGGAGGACCTTCAGAGAAGTTCCTCTGGTGAACTTGTTCGAGTAGAGTCACGAAACAACATAAGAAGAAGGGTTCTAGAGTGGAGAAGAATAAGATTTGCTGAATGAGGAACATTCAGAGTCTGCTAGGGAAGAAGAAGAGAAGACTGAAGAACCTCACCGAGAAGAATAAAAAACTTCAAGGACTGTGTAGACTGTTGAAGTAAGTTCTATTACACCCCCTGTTGTTTAAGCAACATTAAGTAACCAGAGTAACCGAAGTTATCAGAGCACTCATAGCACTGGTACAAGTGGTTCAGTGCACACTTAGTGAGGAAAACTAGGAAGATCTATGGAAGATGAGATGAGTTTACCCACCTTTAGAGGAGATGGATCTGAAGATCCTGATCAACACTGGTTTTTATGTGAAGTTGTATGGAGTATTAAGAATGTCACCGACAAATATGTTAAACAAGCTCAATTTAGTACTACCTTGAGAGACTGTGAACTGAGCTGGTACATGAAACTTGTCCAAGGAATTGCACAACCAAAACCGTTGAATGAGATCAAGAATGCATTGGTTGAAGAATTCAAGAAACCCAAGTCAGAGTCACAATGCATTACAAAGTTGAAAGAAATCAAGAAGAGAATAGCTGAACTTGTTTGGGAGTTTGATCAGAGGTTTAAAACCTTAAAGGAACGACTGGCATTTCAGATCCCAGATGAGCAGAACAAGGAATGGTTCATTGCTACCCTTTTACCACACATCAGAGTCCCTTTGATGCAATAGAAGATCACTTCACAGGTTGAGGCATTGGAGATTTCCATGAAGCTATAATCAACCCCTATGGGAGAATCCAGCTCAGGTATGAGTCAAATCTTGAGTCAGCTAACTAGCTTATCACTACAGGTCGAGGATATGAAAAAAGGAAAGGGAAAATATAAAAGAGAAGACATCTGGTGTATCAGATGAAAATCAGAAGGCCATGATAAGGAGCAATGCCCCCTATTTCATGAATACTTGGCTTCTCGAGCTCCGATCCCTTTGAAGCAAGTTACCCTACCTTGGTGCGAGGTATGTAGAAATAGACATCGCCCTGGTGAATGTTATTACATGCAAAAATATGTTCAAACACCCACAAATCTGTATTGCATTTTATGTAAATCGGTAGGGCATGCTGATAGGGATTGTATGGTCTATGACCTCATGCATGAAAGGTCAAGGGTATATAGAAAATTCAAGATGAAGTACAACAAGAAGGGAACACTACGCAGTATAATTCCCTTGGAAGAGGAAACTTCAACCCTCATGGTGGATTCAGAGGAAGAGGACGAGGAGGAGGTATGGGTCGAGGTAGAGGTCAGATCATTTTTTATAACTGCACACAACCAGGTCATTTGGAAAGGGACTGTCAAAACCCTTGTACCACCTGCAGTTACTACAACTCATTTGAACATGTCATAGAAGATTGTCTTGCACTGTTAGCCAAACTTCAGGAAATACGAGGAGGAAACCAAAAAGTAAAACCAATCAAAGCAGAACCTCACGGAGCAGACCCCAGATTTGTTGTTATCACTAGAGGAGGCGTTGCTGTAGGAGAAGACAGGGTGACTCCAGGGAAGACTACAAAACAATCAGGAGTCAGAAAAGCTGTGGAGAAGACACAAGAGTTTGATCCAAAAACATAGAAGTAGACATTTGAAGAGGAAAGAAAAGAGTTTAGAAGAGATCATGCTTCTTTATCAAAGGCACAACCAGAAGTGAGAGAATGTGGAATTCCCCTGACCTTTGATCAGTCTACTTTGCTCGAAGAAGGAAAGGAGGTAAGCAGACTCATGGAATTCTTATGCACTTGCATTAATTTGATAAAGGATGAGAGCATTGTACAAGAGCTACAAAACTTGATCAAACAGTATGAGCTAGGAAAGGTAGATCCTCTACTAAATAAAGTAGTACATCAACTATAAAAAAATAGGACAAATAGGGAACTACACCTTAACGCTCAAATTGGAGAATATAATATATATTATGTGGTCCTCGACTTAGGATTGGAGGTCAATGTCATGACGAAGCAGACCTGAGCACTGATGGGAAAACCTAAGTTGATCTATTCCCCTCTCAGGCTTAGGATGGCCAATGAACAGGCTATGAGCCCCTTCGGAAGACTGGAACATGTCCCTGTGGACATCAATGGGGTCATAACATTTGTGTACTTTGAGGTGATTGAGATAGTTGATGATAGCTATCCTTACCTCGCATTGTTAGGAATTGATTGGGATTTCAACAATTCTACTATTGTTGACTTGAAGAAAAGAAGAATGACGTTTGAAGGAGATGGCTGTAGGGTCATCGCACCTTTGGATCCTGATGAAGGTCGCAAATACAAAGAGACCATCAGAAAAGAGGACCATGCATATGAGCTAGAGAATATATACAAATTGACTGCAAGAAAACATGATTACATTAATCCTATAATAGATGGGAATTTAAGTTGGTGAAGTGACAATGAATACTCATCAGACTTAGAAGAAGCACTAGAGAACTGGTAGAACAAGATGTATGAAGCTTCTGCACGACGATGTACTAGATTGACTAGAGAAGTTCGCTGGATAGACACAACAGTAAGTAATTTACTCACATTTGATGGTTTGAATCACTTAGAAAAATTCTTATTGGAATTTGAAGAAATTGTACCAATACAACATAGACTGTTGGCATTGGATGAGGCTTTGAAAGCTACTCCAACAATATGGTGGGGAACACATAAAAGGAACATTGCGAACTGGATATAATGTCGCACTTTGATGAAAATGCAATTTTTAGAACAAGTTGAAGGATGTGAAGTTAGGTACACAGGTCAAAGATGTCTGAAAGACCATGTGCGAGGTTGTGAGGAGTCCTGTAGCTGCATTCGTCAAGAATAGTGGGTGCATAAATTCATCAATACTCTAGACACAATGCCTATCAACTGGTACCTTGAAGCGTAACTACGCCTCACCACTGCAGATTGGCAAGGTATGACACAAAACTTCGTAGCTACATTCTTGTTTGAAATTCAGTACCCTATGGTAGATCAAGATTTACAGGTTGTAAGACAAAAAGTATTTGAGGAGGAACCTAGCCTCCCCATGGAGAAAGAAGAGGATGAATGGATTGCACCTCTTCAAAATTTGCAAGGATGTTACAATATCAATTCTAATGAAGATGATGATCCTAGGAAGGTGAACATCACAGAAATAGAAGGACAACGAGACATAGAAGGACCAGGAGTTGAACTACATTTTATTGGACAACCAATCAAAATCAAGAAAGTTAATATTGGAACAGAGAAAGCACCTAAGATTGCTAATATTGGAGATTACTGGGATGATGCCACTATTGTTAATATCACAGAGTTACTGCATGAATATCATGTCTTGTTTCCAACCAAGTTCATTGATATGAAGGGAATTAAAGGGCCATTGGGAGAGATGAAGATCCCCTTGAAACCAAATGCAAGGCCAGTTAAACAAAGACCTTACAGATTGAACCCTAAATATAAGGAGAAAGTGAAGATTGAACTAGACAGAATGTTGGAAGCAGGGATCATAGAACCTGTTGAAGAGTCAGAATAGATTAGCTCTATGGTGGTGCAGGATAAGAAGACTAAAGAAATTAGGATCTCTGTAGATCTCAGGAAGCTTAATGATGCCTATTTACATGACCCATTCCCTACACCATTTACTGACGAAGTGTTAGAAAATGTGGGAGGACAGGAAGTCTACTCCTTTACAAATGGATTCTCAGGATACCATCAGATCATGATTGCCAAAGAAGATCACCATAAGACCATGTTTGCAATAGAGTGGGGATCCTACCAATACAGAGTGATGCCTTTTGGATTTAAGAATGAACCAACTATCTTTTCTAGGGTGGTGGTCAAAGCATTCAAGGAGTTTTTACATAAATTTCTGGAAGCATATTTTGATGACTGGACTGTTTTGAGCTTATTGCAAAATCATATTGAATGTTTAGGACTAATGTTGGATAAGTGCAGGCAATGTTAGATTTCCATGAACCTGAAGAAGTGCATCTTATTTTCATCCTTTGGAGTGTTGCTAGGACATATTGTGTGTAAGAAAGGATTGTTGGTAGATCCATCTAAGATTGCCATTATTGTTGATTTACCCCCTCCTAATTCAGTCAAATAGATGCACATTGCACTGGGACATACTGGATACTATAGGAAGTTCATTAAGGGATATGCACAGATTAAAACACCCATGGAGAAGCTGTTGAAGAAATATTGTTAGTTTCAATGGAAAGAAGAATGTCAACAGAGCTTCGACACACTGAAACAGAAAATGGTTACTGCACCTATTCTGGTTTTCCTAGATTGGAGCAAGGAATTTCATGTACATGTCGATGCATATTCTATTGCATTGGGAGCAGTGTTAGCACAACCAGGAGCATGCGATATTGAACACCCGTCATCCTTTTCTACCAGGAAGCTCTCAACAGTTGAGATAAATTACACCACCACCAAGAGAGAAGGTTTAGCCATGGTGTATGCGCTATAGAAGTTTCGTCAATATTTGTTGGGAGGACACTTTAAGATGTTCACTGATCACTATGTGCTGAAATACCTAGTCAACAAGCCAGTGTTGGGGGGAAGGATATGCATATGGCTTTTGTTATTTCAGGAATATGATATTGAAATTGTGGTAAAGCTAGGAAGGATGAACAAGGGACCTGACCAGTTGTCGAGATTGGAACACGGAGAGGAACCTACTAGTTTAGAATATACACTTCCAGATGCATAGTTTCTATCCATTAGAAAGGTTGATGATCACTTCACCGAGATAGTCCAGTTCCTGTCAATAGAAATGGAACCTAATGAATACACAATCATAGAGAAGAAACATCTGGTAGTGTACACTGCAGATTTTTCACTTATATCCAGACAACTATACAAAATGGGACCTGATGAAATCCTAAGGAGATGTGTCATGGAATCAACAAGACCACTGATTTTAGCAAAATATCATGAAGGCATTGCAGGAGGACACTATGCAAGAAAAGAAACAATGCATAAGGTTCTTAGAGTTGGCCTCTGGTGGCCTACTTTACATAGAGATGCTAAAGACTACTACGGTGGCTGCGATATATGACAAAGAGTTGGGAAACTGTCCAGAAGAGATGACATGCCATTAGCACCCGAGCTAACCTTACAGTCCTTTGATAAATGGGCCATTGACTTCATGGGACCTATAAACCCACCAGGGAAGCACACAGAATCCAGATACATCATCACTGCGACATAGTATTTGACTAGATGGGAAGAAGCAAGAGCAGTTAAGGACTGTAGTGCAACTACAACTGTACGTTTCATATTTGATGATATCATAACCATGTTTGGATGCCCAAATATCCTCATGAGTGATCAAGGTACACATTTTTATTAATAAGACTATTGAAGCCTTGACTCAGGAATTTGAAGTTCACCACCATAAGAGCACTCCTTACCACCCACAAGTGAATGGGACGGTCAAAGATTTCAAAAAGATCTTGGAGACAGTGTTGATGGAGATTTGCAGTGTAAATAGAGATGAATGGGATTTGAGAGTACCAACAATGTTATGTGCCTATAGAACTACTTGTAAGAAGCTGACAATGTAGACCCCCTGTAAGTTGGTTTATGGCCTAGAAGCAGTTGTACCCATGGAATATTTAGTTCCTATCTTAAGAATTGCATCCTTTACAAATATGGATGACACTGGCATTGTTCAAGAGGGGCTGACACAATTGGTCGAACTAGAAGAAGACAGATTTATTGCAGGATTCCATCAACAAGTTTAGAAGGAATGAGAAAAGGCCTACCATGATAGGCATATCAAGAATAAATCATTTAAGCAAGGAGATATGGTATTGGTATACGATAGCAAGTTCATGAATCATCCAGGGAAGTTCAGAACACATTGGATGGGGCTGTATGAGGTTGCCTATGTCATGGAAGGAGGAGCTGCGCAGTTGAAGACTTTGAATGGAGAATGGAAGGAAGGATTGGTGAATGAGAGCCGGTTGAAATTGTACTATGACAACCAGTTGCCTTGCAACTCTCGATAAAAACAAAAGGAGAAGGGTCTAGGTACCAGGTGCAGTTGAAATTGGGTACCAGACGCAGAAAAGATAGTCTGAACATAGTGGGGAGGAACATAGCAGAAAGCATAGACTATGCTGTGCAATATGCAGTTGAAGAAAAGAAGAAGGTTCAAATCAGAGTGCCTCAGGACGAGTCACAGTTGATTGTTGGGGGCATTTTGGCCCTTGGTTATGGAAGAAAGAGAATATTACAGAAGAAAAGGTGAAATGCAAACTGTGTGGAAGACATACTGACTGATATTGGGTCTTAGTGAGAAAAATAGCAGAAAAGACGGAGCAAAGTAAAAGAAAGGAAGTCTTTGGACGAGGAGATAGAGGATGACATATCAACAAGGAAGATGGATCATGGACAACTCAGCAAGAGGAAAAAATACACCGGTATATGCTTTGGAGAACCTCACGGGAAGGAAGGAAATACAGGCTGGCGAAGCCCAAAAAATGTGGGTCAAGTTGACCTAGGGTTTAGACACCTAGGGTTTTGATATCTAGGGTTTTGACACCTAGGCTTCGACCTAAGGCTGTTGGTGAGCTATTGTAATGTATAAATAAAGATCAAGAGGACCTGATATGTGTTTGATTATGTGATGATGAGTGATTGTTGTTATTACTAAGAGAGGAGTGTTGTGTGGTGAGAGAAGTCTGTGTTGTAAGATCTTCAGCTGGGTGCGAAGGTCGACCCTGCAGCTGGGTGCACAGGGAAGGGAGATAGAGAGAAGAGATAAATAGAGAGATTTGTAAGCTAAGAGCGTAGATAAAACTATAAGCTTTCACCTGATATATTATAAAGCACAATTCTGTGGATGTAGCCCTAGGTAGAGGGTGAACCACGTATATCTTGTTGTTGTGTTCTTTACTCTTTTACTCTGATGATGCATTAGTATGTTAGATCTGATATATAACTATGCGAAGTAGGTTTATGCTTGAAAAGAATAATCTGATCTCTGTGAGTGGTAGCCTTGATTCCACTCGCATTTCCTCTGGTTGTATACACCTGTGTCCTGCAACCCCTTATTTCTACTTTGGGTGAGACTGTATCTTCTTCACAGGTGTTGCTGAAAGGGATAGTAGTTAGGGCTTGTTGGTGCGCTATTAGAGCTAAACCCTGGGTCTTCCCCTGTTCCAACATGGTTGTGTATGTGTGTGAATATTGTATTATGAGATAAGAGACTGTGAGAGAAAGAAGATGAAGTGACAATGAGCATGTTGTAGGTTGTATACCTTCATTTTGATGGACAATAAAAAGAAAGGACCTGGAAATTTATTTGGTGGATGTAGCCCACACTAGTGAACCACGTATATCTGTGTCTCTATTGTATTGTGTATCTTCTATGTTTGATTCCGCATTTGTTTTATTTTATTGCTCCACGATCCTATTTTTCTAACATTGGATATTTTTGTCTTGGAGATTATTTTAATAGAGGTCTACTCCATTGGAGGTTTCCCCCTCGAAGAGGCAAGTGAACATTGATATCTTTAATAAAGGTGCTCTTTCTGGTGTTATTATGGTATTGTTATAGCTATAATCTTGTTGTTCCATTACTTCTTGCTAAATATTTATGTTCTGCATATTATTAGTCATTTGGTATATTCCAAGTGGTATTAGAGCTCCTTCCTAGGCAAAAATTATGGGGTAAATTATTTTAGGGTAGAGACATATTCTGATGACTTTAAGCTACAAATATCTATCGTTTCGTGCATAAACGGACGGTCAAGGACTAATACATGTCAGAACTACAAGTGGTACTTAAGCGCACATTGTTGGCCACCCTTGTAACCCATGTTGGTACCCCTTCGAGTAGTAGTGCATCAAACATCACCTGCATAAAAATCGGCCTAGATATCTTGCAATTCATCATAGATAAATTGATCAACCGTATGACTGATATAGTCTCACTGAGAAAAACACTGGGGAAGATACTCTCTGGTACCTAGGTAGTTGGGTAGTATGTTTAAGGGTATGGTCTAGCCTCCTTAGTTGGTGCCCTGAGATATTGGGTTGAGTACTACTATTGGACCCCGCAAGTATATCAGAGAGCTATAGAACACGGAAAACCCTTGACTGTAGATACTTTGCAAAACCTAACCCTTGGGGCAGAAACAAGAAATACTCCAGTGAAACTTGGTGCCTTGCCTTGCCAAATTTTCGATACAAAACCCCTTCCTACCAACATTTTTTTATCAGATTCATCGCAAGATTGCGGAGCAGATCCATTGATTTGTCTGACCTATTTCTAATTTTCAAATTCTCATCGCTAATGGTGATACAATGAACTGTGGGGGATGTTGTGAGAATGTCAAACTCCAAATGGGTGATTATCATCTTAAAAACCACATTCTCTCTATTTCCATGGGGGTATGTGATATAGTTTTGGGTATGGAATGGCTTCACACTATGGGACCAATCACAATGGATTATCAGGAGTTATATATGAGCTTCACCCAAGAGTCTCACACCTATACCCTTTGAGGTATCCAAGCGGGCTCTCCTGAAATCATCATCTCTCACAGGATGTGTTATCCCATTTTGTGGATAACTAAGGAGATGATGTCTCGAGGCCATCAGGTTGCAGATATGGAGTGCCAAGAGACTACATGTCTAGAAATACCCTTTGCATAGATGGAAAAACCACTCACCACCATAGATGGTCACATGTTTATAGATGGTATCCACCACACTAGCTGGCATCCATAAGGCAGTGGGCCTTTCTACATGAGGTACAAGTCAGTATTATGGTGAGCATAATTTCAATACCTAAGCCATTTGATTATGTTGTATCTTAGATTGCTCTATATTTTATGATATGTTCTTGGAAATTATGCCTTTTACTTGCTTCAACTTGGTGGTTGACATTTTACCCTAGTAAGTGGTATTCTTTGGGAATGGGTTTTCCACTGGGAAATCCTTTAATGAGCCATCGTACTGTTCCCGACCATACTTACCATTTTCCATCATTATTCCCCTCCATTTCCTTATCTCTTGGGATTTTAGGCTGTATTGACCCAAGAAGGGGTTGTCCCTTATTATATGGGAAGAAGGGGCTAAAGGCCCAAAGGGGTTGGTATTGGGTAAAAGGTAAAATCCATATATGAACCTTCCATATGCTTCACCCAGGGATCACCCAAGAAAGCAATAAAATGCTTATATTTGAATAAAAAGGGGACCCATAATATAATAAAAAATGCTTAAAAGGTTAGTTGAAAAATATGGGGTCTCATCACGAGCCGACCTATCACGTCCATGGATATCTAGTGGTATGAAATTGTTATCATATGGTCACCAAACCATGGCAATGGATCTCAGTTTCAAGGGTGAGAGAAAGGGGGTTTCATCACGAGCCAACCTTCTCATTTCCATTAGGTATTTGTGGGTGACATTGCCACCACCTGGTCATCACGCCAGGGTAGTGACCTTCAAAATATTTTTATGCTATTATGAAAGAAAATATAAAGAAATAAAGATGAAAGAAAATTGATTGCCTTGGAAAGAGTGCATTATAGACGAAGGTACCACACACCCTCTACAAATGCACCCATGAATGAGACAGTATGACCCCTTGTATGTAATGAGCCCTATTCCCATTGAGTTTTGACCCCTACCACCTCATCCACTTACATTGATTAAAGAGGGACCTCTTGGAGGCTCTCCTTGAACTAGGGAAATATCTACCCAATAGGACACCTCGTCAACCCTCCCATACTTGAGCTTGAAAAGTCACATAGTTTATTTGAGCTGTTAATTGTTTGATATAGTGATCTTTGATGCACATGCTTAGATGGATTATATATTGATTTATCCACTTATAATGATTTTATGACTTGAGATCCTTGGAGGGCATGTTCATTTGTCTTTATAGGACCTAGATGGTGGACAGTTTTGGGAGAACAAGCCTAGCTTAAGCTTCCATGGGGCTTCAATCCCACAGGTTGGATGCCAGGGGTCCACATGATAGATGAGAGAGAGATGAATTGGAAGGCCTTGATTATGACTTTGACGACCTATCCCACCCATTTCTTTCCAAACAATTTTCTCAGGAGGGGCAAAAGGTCCCACTTTTGAGCACAACATCATGATATTGGGGGCTAGGGCTTGGTGGTGATGTGCCACTCATTTGCACTTGAAAATTTTGAGGAGAAGAGGGTCTTCACCATGAATATATCACCTAGATGCTTGACACATGGACTTGGGAGGCCCTTCTATGCTTCTCCAACACCAACGACCTCCTTAAAGTGGCAAAATGTCCCCTAAAGGGGTGATGTCATTCTAGATTAGGATTTAATTTGTGCAAACAATGAACTTTTAAGTGAATTGTTTAATATTATTGTGTCAAGGGGGGAATATTAGGGTTGTTGACCCCTAATATTGTGTTTAAATCCTTATTTTGTGGACAAACTATGTTAGCTAATTTTTGTATAAATAGAGATCATAAGATCTCATTTTGAATCATAACTCTCCCTTGTGGAGAAGGACTTGGTATGAAATTTTTGGCACTCTTGGCCCTTTTTATCTCTTGTGAAAGTGTTATGGTTTATATTTTCTATTGGTTGTGGAAAGTGATGAGCTATTCTTGGAGACTCTTTCTTATACATTTGGACGGACTTAACTTGGAAGATTAGGGTTTGATCTAGCTTTTTTGTGGAATTGGTAAGGGAAAATATGCATTTATTGTCTTGTGTCTTTCGTTTTTCCATAATTATTGTTGGTTAGAACCCTTGGATGAGTATAAGGGCATACACCCTCCCCAAGGTTTTTTCTCTTTCTTAAGAAAGGTCATTTTTAACAAGTTTTCTTGGAGAACTACAAGAGCGTACACCCTCCAAGGTCATCTTGGTTTGTTTTACAAACACTAGGAAGTAAAAGCACTTACACCACTAGGGATTTGTGGATCAAACATTTCAATCCAAGTTTTGCTTATCAAGGTCAAATATATTTTTCAAGGTTGTGCCAAGAGAAGTACAAGGGTGTACACCCTCTTGGCATTTCCTAGATTGACTTAGATACACTTGGGAAGTATAAGGGAATACAACCCCAAGTTCTTAGCCAAGCCATATTTTTCATTGACCCCATAAACCCAATAGTAAGGCACTAATCACATTTTAATTTGCATTGGATATACAACACGTTTTCCTCGACAAACATGAAATTTCAACCTTTACAAGCTTTCTTTTTTGGATAGTGACCTTGATACCTTGGGGGGTTTTCTTCCTTTAGGACGTCCCTTTTCTTCCATAATTTATCATTACTGTACCAACTTGTTTTCTACAACCATTAGGTTGCAGAAAATCACTAACCCTAGGTGCTAATATCTCACTAAGTAGCCCTTAAATTTCCTCCATTTTTTAGCCACTAATTCCACTCACTAGGGTGCACTGTTTAATCTAGTTTTGAGGGTTTTTCTATGGTTGATTTATCTGATGCATGTCATTGAATGCTACAGACATAAGGATGATAATTTACTGTAGAAAATCATTTTATAACAGCAGGCTTTATTTAGTATTAAAGTGCTATTCTCAAGTCATAATTGGTTACTAAATTCATTGATGATATTTCCAATTGATATTGTGCTTTATATGCTGATTTGGATACTTCATTTGCTGATACAAATTGTCATCCATTGCTGAAAATTAGGGACAAAAAGCTTAACTTGCTGATCCATACTAACACATAGCATTGCAAGGTGTATTTTCTTGTGTTTTAGGTAGGTACAGGTGCACCGACAACTTTTTTTTCACCTGGTATCCATTTACCTCTCTTCACTCATCATTTCCAAACAATCATTTCTTCCATCACTTGACCTTCCAGGGGAATTCTCCTTACAATTCCCTTATGTTACGAGGAAAAACTCTCTATGGCTAGGGGTAAACCACAATAGACGGAAATGACAGCAGAAATCAACTCTAATATCAAGTATGCTATATAAAAAAATATGCTAACAAGACAAGATAAGAGGCCTACCTCGTCCATATGTTCGATGAATTCCACCATTGAGCACTTGAACCAAAGAAATATACTTGCAAATAGTCCTCAACAACCAATAAACACAAGCATATGGTGATAATATATATTGTTAGCACATTCAATAGCATAATCCATCAATATTCATAACAAATACGCCCATGGAATAATAATTCAAATATTTGCGAGATATTAATTGGACGAAAAAAGAGTATTTCTATTAAGATATAATCAACAGAAGTGAATGAGTTACAAAATTCCACGTCAGCATGGTTTGAAATCGAGAAACTAAGTTCCTTCTAGCTGGGCCTCCACCACTTCAATGCTACACCAAAGGCAAGATAATATAAGAGAGACAATGAAGTTCTCAATCAATAAGGGAAGAGCTTGGGGGATAAATAATGTGGTCAGACTTAAATAAAAAAGGGATGTAGACTCAATGTGAAGTGAATAATTTTTCCAGGGTAACTTTTCTCTCAAATTTGAATTCTTTCTCCTCTTTTCCATAGCTAGGATTTGGACCATTTATAGCCTTCAAGTGGAATTGAAGGGCTAATTCAAAATGTTTCTAGTATATGGAAGGCCAAGGATCATTGATCTTGTGACGTGCCATGGAAACCTGACACCATTTTTTAAGTTTGGGCACATTTCCCGATGTACGTGGGCTGTAGTAGTGCAACTTTCATATACGCATGCTGTAATATAGGCAGGGCACGTATATGTGGAAAATAATGTTTTTAGCTCTGGGATTTACAAAAAGGGACTTCAAGTTTGCACAGGGAAATAGAAAAAGGACTTCTGTGAAAGATTTCATGGGGTGAGGAAAATATTTCTATAATAGATGCCCCCTAATATGTGAGGTCAGAGGAGTATATGTGATGGCCGAAATACATTATAAGACCCAGAAGTGGAGTAATGGGGACACAACTGGAAGAACTAGTTGCTCATTACAATCTGTACTGACTTTGCATACATGGCTTCCAATTTGAATTACACTGCATATCCATGTGAAAATATACCAAACAACTATCCATGGCCATGAATAGGAAAATACAAATGTGGTTACATGCTAAAGGCTTTCATAGTCATGAAAAAGGCCCAGTAAAACCAGTCTCAAAATCAATCTGAAGATACCTGTATACAATGGAGTACAATTTGATCTCCCATGATCACTGAAGTCACACGGGTATTGGTCTAATGAAAAGATAGCAACAAATTAGGAAAGTTGCGACTATAAAATGATGTCTTCAAGTATTCTACACAATCTGCCAAAGGTGTAAGTCTACATCATGTGAATAAAGGAGTTGAGGTCGAATGTAATGAGACTTGGTTTGATTACTAGTCATTGAGGTATACCGTTAACAAACATGAGACAACCTACCAATGACGAAAGTAGGTATCAAGGCACCGAGTACATTTTTACAAGTGTCAATCAAGGATTTGGGGTTGAACACTTGAATAATCCATAGATCAGGGGACATTGATGTATTCTCAACTATCGATGGTGAGAGAACCTGCCACTAATGACTGCAAGTCTCTAGGTACTCATAGGACTCTAGGTATCGTCTCCATAATAGATGAGCTGAAGTTGATGTTAGGAGATCCACTGAACGGAGAGGATTAAGGCAGCTCTCATCATTCAACACGAGTTACAAAGAAGGAGCTTGATGATTTGGAGGAAATCATACAAAGAACATGTTCATGAACCAATGACCATGTGCGTCTTGTTAAGGAAAAGATATGAACGTATCTTACTTAAGAACTTTAGGATCTTACTTCGCTAAAGAAAGATAGACGAGAATATCACCCTATGTTTATAGCCATCAAAATTTGTTTCCTAATTCACAAGGATTGACTACAAGTGCTTATGCTGATCTTTTCATAAATGAAAGTCTGCTAGAAAATTCAATATTTATGTAATTTTCTGAATATAACATATGCTAAAATAAATATAGAGACAGAAATAAAAACACCAAGTCAATAATCAAAACAGATTAGACATAAAGCAATAATTTATTCCATTCCAATTATCAAAAGAATCATTCTCTTTACAAAATTCGCTGAGGAAGTTTGGACCAAAGTCAAACTTAGATGTTCTCGATGAAAACCATACAAAAGGACTTCTGATAGAAGGTAAAAAACTGAACTTTAAAAGCTGGATCAGCTTGCCACAGATTGCTTACCACTCGACTCCGCACAATAGCCTTTGTCAGTCATGAAATTTAATTCACAAATAGACAAGTCTACACAGATTATCAAAGGTAGATCAACACCTCTGAAAAACAAGTGTCTGAATGATGTAATTCAGCCCTGAATCTTCCTGTCTACAATAGGACCCTACTATCATAAAAGAGAATTAGGCTTTAAATGAATTAAAGAATGAATGGAAACTGAATTATCTCAACAAAACTCAAAGAGTAGACCTTAGTATGCTTCTCCTTCTATTCTCCTCTTGTTCCTTCTTTTCCTTTTGCCTTTAAGCAATTATAATTAGTTGAAGTAGTTGAACTACTTATTTAGTTAAGTTAACTAAAACTCAACCAACTTTTTAGTTAAGGGGGAAAAGTAATAAAATCATAATAATGGTTTTTAATAAATAATAACTAGTAGGTGGGATCCTTGTGACTCAATTTAGTTCTTTAACAAACATAACACACCTATTTAATCAATAAAAACATCCCTCCTTGTGAATCCCATCATCACTCTCATATTTTGACAATTTATATCAATGATAATTGAAATTATTTCCAAAAATATATTATCCATATTATATCCAAAAAATAGTGTGCTTTCCAAAATTTCAGAAGTCAATTTTTCTCAACAATCAATAAATAAAAACACTTAAAACCCATATTTTCCACTAGGAGGCAATATTTCCCTTGTTGCTGCTTTCACCCTTTGATCTCTCTGAATTTTCCTTAGGATGTGTAGAGCCTTTAGGACTAATCTCATTGATCACATGAGAGCAATCATCTCTCAAATGCATGCGGGAGGACACAGATTTTCCAGAGTCATTTGAGGGTGAGGAGGGGGAAACAACGACTTTTCCTTTGTCAGGGGCATGGTGGGCCTCGATTTTTAACATTTTTCTTGCATGGGAAGACTGTACTGGTGAGTGGACAGGGGAAGCTTGGACAATTTGATTAACAGGTGGAGGAGTAGGTAGAGACAAGTTAGGCCAGCCACGATGTTGGGAGACTGCCAGGTGGACAATATCTTTCCATTTGTTGTTTTCAGGGACTTCATGTTGTAGTGGGACATGAGGGGGCATTGGGAGGCCAGGGACATGTGGGGCTTGGAAGGGAGGCCTTTTTGGCCTAGGTTGGACCACTCCTTGCCCAATCCAGTTAAAAAATCCATCTTGAAAAAGTTGGCCCAACTCTTGCGAGTCTACATCAAAATGTATAGAGAACCTTGGCCTTCTAGGGCCCTTGTTCCAATTTCCTCTTCCTCTGTTACCCCGACCATGGTTACCTCTGCTGAAAAATCTCATTTCTGTATGAATTATTTATTAGCAAATAATTTCTTCAACAACCATACATGACATCTCTTTTAAATATGAAACAAAGTTTGATTCAACAACACATCAAACTCATGCAATCCAATCCATACAATCGTTTAATACTTGTCAATGAGAAGGGGGTGAATAAGGGTTCTGGTATATGTGAGGGATTGTATTGAATGAAAAGTGTTAAAATGAGGGGGTATAGATCATGATTAATTCTCACAAATCATCAAACAATCAAATGTATCGTAAATCAAAAGAATATATCACTGTGATTCATCCCTGTGCGATCCTTTAACTGTCATAATACATAATTTATCTTAACTATAATTAAATTTTAAGAAGAGGGAGTGGATAGTGAATGTGGGAAGGCGAGGGGAGTTGTAATGTGTGAAAAGTGAAATAATGGTAGGGAAAATAATGAATACTGTTCGTAAAACCAATTAAGTAGTCCATAAAACAACTCTGTATTCAATACAAAATATTCCAACACCAATTAAACAATTTCGGTGTGTCAAAAAGTGTTCACTTTCCCACATCCAATTTTTTTAAAATTATCAATTAACACAGTGTATAATCATACTAAGAATCACTATGCATTTCAACCTTCTTGTTAAGAGAATACTTGTTTCTTTTCGTTTCCTTCCCTTTTTTATTTAAAAAAAAATCAAGAGGAACACACAGTCACATTGCTTCATCTCTGTCCAACATATATTTCTATAAGATATCAACCACTGCCCATAATTCACAATTTCCCAAATCAAACATAGACACATGTATTTTCCCAAGTTGAACAGACTTTTTTTAAAACTTGCCCGATTTCACTCTTTTGATAAAACTTGCAATGAAACCAAATCACAAAACCCGAGCTTCATTTCCGATGGTGCAATTAAATAAAATGATGCACGATGTCTCCATAATCCATACACAGTAAACAACGAAGTCACAGTCATCATTTTCCCCAACTTGCAATGATCCCGATCAGGACTAATAAAACAAACAACAACCACCAACTAACAATTGACACCACGCTATAGGAACACAACGATAAATGCATAACGAAAAGAGGAAACCCTCTGATTGTACATTACCATTTACTCCCAGTCAAACAATTTAATAATAAAAAAATGAGCTAGGTTATTGATGCAACTGTCACAACAAAAGGAGGTAGCCCCTCGGCTATATACCAATTCTCATACCCAATTACAACTTTCCAACAACCTGATCAAACAAAGACGAGACAATACTCAAAGCAACTGTCATAACCACTCAACCAATTTATGATAGTCAACAAGATACCCGACAAGAGTGAGAATAGTGGGGTTATCAAAATCAAGCTCTGTAACAATGAACACAAGAAGTAATAAATATTTCTCTCTATCATCAAAGCACAAAGAGACTGGAGGTTGAACATGTCAACAATAGGTAGAGACCCTTTTTTATCGGATTAATCGGTAGGTGTGAACACTAACAGATCTCCCTAGATCCACCTGAATCTAGAACAAAATAGGACAGGACACGACTCTTTCCCTAAGTTGTAGTCATTGAATCTGCTAATAGGAAGGAATAAGTAACATACCTTTATATCGCTTCCTTAGGTCTCTGTTGTTCCCACTTCGCTCTGGTGCTCTTGTGAAGTCAAGTCCAAGACAACACAAACCAACCAAAGTGAAGATAGCAAAATATATTCAATGTCAAACTATGCATATGATCAAGGAATTACACAATAAAGTAAGAGTGACTTTATGGGAAAGGGATATGCCGCCGTATCATATTAATTGAAAGTAGAAGATACAACCTGATCGCCTTGATGTTGCAAGCTTCCTTTCGGTGACTCTTGGTTCCAACACACACACTTTCTCTTGAACTTGCATGAAGAATATCCAATTCCTCTTGATAGACCAAGTAGAGACTTCAAGATTCTGTCAAAGCAGGGTTCTTCACACAATTCTTTCACCAATTCTTCATCCAATATTGCTTAACCTTTTCCATGAGAAACCTTTCAATATATAGGAGAAAGTGAGATGGTTACATGGATGAGGATGATCCCATCAAATCTGAGAAGTTAGTAAAATGACAACCATATGAATTCCAACTCATTTTCTAGAAGATTCCCTTCTAGAACCCTCGAAACCTCTTCTCCTTTCCAAGCTTAAAAAAAAGTTCGCACCCTGTGAATGGAGAAAACTGCAAGAAGTTCGCACCCCAAGTGTAGGTGGCCTGTGAGAATGAGGTATTCTCGCACCCTAGGCTATAGGCAGCCTGTGAACTCACTTTAAAACTATGTTTTTGGAAGGAGACAAGGGCCACTTTTCTCAGGAAAAAAGTCCTTGTTGGGAACCTGAATACACCATTGTTAAGATATGACCAAGATGACCAAAATCATGTATAACAGAATGCCCCCCAAAGTATGAGGCCGAAATATGTGACAATCGAAATACTTTGTAAACTCTGTGTGTGTGTCAGAAACTAGGAGCACACCTAATCGGAAACCCGCAAACAACCAAGCATCTGTAGAATATAATACCAGTTCCAAGGTAGGAATTTCCATACTCAGATCATAGACGAATGACATCGTGAATGTAGGTCATGGCCACCAATCATACACCGTGGATCCATGCCATCAAAAATACTTCATAGCCATCAGGAATACACTGTGGATCTATGCGAGAAGACTCAAATTAGGATGACATAGCCACGTGACATACAAATTGGATCTATGTGTCAATGAAAATCATATATACTCCATTGTAGACTGGATCAAAAAGATTAAACCCAGGGTCTTCAATCCCATCACCTGAAAGTACGAATCTAGCCATGTGATTACATGTGCCGAAGTCAAACATGGTAGAAACCACTTGATTACCAGTCATTGATGAAACCGTTAACAAGTGCGAGGGAAATCATCATTAATGTCAATGAATCCCAAGGTACACTAGTACAATCCAATGAATGTGAATAAATGAGCTGAGGTTGAACATTCAATGAAATCTCCCGATCAGGCGTCAATGATGAAAACCCACTGTCGAAAGCGAGAGAACCTGCCATTGAGGCATGCAAGTTCCAAGGTACCAAATAATTTCTAAGTCTTGTTTCTAGATAATGAGTTGGAGTCGACGGAACAAAACTCGTCACATGAGGGCCTTGATGTATCCCCCATCAATGACACAAAATAAGTAACAAATTTTGAATGTGAAACAAAGTACGATATGGGTTGAATTGGACACAGGGAAGGCCGACACAGTGAGAATGGACCACTGTAGATGGCCGACTCAATAGAGGGTTTAGATGAACTTCTCTTGAACATATGAATGAAATGACCAAGGACTTGGCAGTACTGACTTAGAGATGACCCAAGATATGACCTTGCAACAAGTCGAATGAGAGACAAATGGATTTCCCAAACCGGTTTCAAATAATGAATAGGGGGTGTCATGTTCAAGAGCGACACTTACTGCCAATAATATGAAAACAAAAACATATCCCTTTCCCAAATTTTCCCCCACCATTTCTGGCGAGTACCTCTTTATTTTTACACAAGCTTGAGGAGGATAACATATGCTTGTTGATATAAGCTCATCCTTCAGACGAGTCCCTCAGAGTATGTTTAATGAACCTTAGGAAGGAGTGGCTTGGTCCCATTATGGGCTGGAAAAACACTTAAAAGAGAACTCTCTCAGTTCCTTTTTCGTAAAATAGTTCGACAAGACCAAAAAAGTGATAAACTATCGCCCATTGAATGTTTTGTTCAGATACTTTTACGAGCGTGAATAGAATAAGGTCGCTCGGCAATATTTTTGGTTTTATGGAGCGTGAAAAGAGCTTAAAGGATACTCCTTTGGGTTTGTCATTTTCGTGTTGCCATGACGAGTACGAAAAGATGGGAAAAGTATACTCGGTTGCGTTCTCATGTATTTTCGAGCGCAAGAACGAATGAAGAATGAGCTCAAAGTTTTTCTAAAAACTATAAAAAGCAGTCGTACATGCGACGGAAAAAGAAAAAAACATCCATACTCTTTCGTGTGGACTTCAAAGTCATTATCTCTGCAAAAATTCACACTCATAGGGCTATTAGGCATTAGGTTTGATGAATAAAATAATATAAAATCAAAAAAAATGGTAAAAAGTAAATATAAGTGGGTAAAAGAGATTTTACCATATTCATTGTGACTTTGCCAAGAAATTTGCCCAAAACAACCCTTTTTACCTCAAATTTCATCGCTTGATCGCGGGAAGCACAAGAAACCATTTGGCGAACCGTCTCCGTCAATGAGGTAGGCTCTTGATCCCTAATCTTTTCCATGGTTTATTTTTCATTTTCATTGGCAATTTTCAAGTTTTTGAATTTGTTTTAGGGCCAAAACTTGCACTCAGGTGTTCTCACAGGATAGCCATACGGAACCTACGAGAATGCATGATTCTCATAGGTGGCCCCAAAGGCACCTGCAGGAATCTCGCACTGTGCTAAAGGGGCACCTGTGAGAATCGCAAAATGAAATTTTGAAATGATTTTTGCTCAATGAAAAGTGTGCCAAGGTTTGAAATGAGTTGCTGACCCTTCTCTTATGGTTCTTGTGCATGCATTTGACCATCATAATGCTGGAGTGGTGAGAAAGAGAGCATGAGGAAGATGATGCTATTGGTAGGAATGACTTGGGTACCGTTGCTGCTCTCCAAGACTGTGGTATTCTGAAATTTTTCCAGATTTTGGGCATGAGAGCCCAAGTCAGGTTGTTGGAGTACTTGGTTCATATGTGGGATGTGGACCAACAGTTGTTTCACGTGAGAGTCCACACCTTGACCCTAGATATCGAGGATATCTACTTTCTGACAAGGTTATCATGGTGTGTGTACCACGCTAGCTTGACCGGTAGTTGAGGTGGCAGACTCCCTATGAGTGAGTATTGTCGCCAGTACTGCATTCCAGAGGCAGAAAGAAGCAAAGGCAAGGTGGCTATCTGGGGGGTCTAGGATTTGACCCTGCGAACCATCTTGTTCACCATAGCATGCATGGTTGGGAGCGTAGCTCCACACATGGCTCTCCAGAGATACTTCCAATACGCTATCGAGTGTACAGAGTGACGAGTCTTCAATTGGGCGGACACAGTTCTCTGCAGTATGAAGAGGCAGTTGACAAAATGAAGGAGAGGTAACCTGAAGCAATTCAGGTATGGATCACTTTTGGTGTCCTTCTTTCTCGAGAGGGTCCCCTTGCTGAGATTACAGGTTGAGTGGGGTTTACTGACCCCATAGGATCCGAGGATGCTGAAGTGGTGCAACCTCATGGCCCGACATGTAGCTGGGCCTATCATCAAATACAATGATTCGTTCTTTGAATGGTTGCGACGACAGATGCTGATGGTTGATGATTACACCTACGCTGGGTTGGACTTTCAAGGGGACCTAGATTTAGCTCTACCTGAGGATGTTCAGTGGGGTGACCTGGGTAAGAAGTACACATTTTGTTCTTTTTAAATGTTTTTGTAATTTTTATCATATAAAATGTTTTTTATGTTTGTCTAAGGACTATTAAAAAAATCTTCTTTTGATGGCATAGACGTGGGGCCATATCGATCACCAGAGACTTCTCCTATTCATAGGGGAGGAGAGGTGGCTCTAGTAGCACGATGGGATCCTGAAGACTATGAAGGAGTGGACCAAAAATTGGAGGGGTTGACTGCTGACATTCCATATATCACTATCGGGGAGGTCCCTCGGCGTTATCAGTGCCACACTGTGGGTGTGTCAGAGTCTATTGGCCGACTGCTTCGTAGGGTGGCTCGGGTAGTCGTGTGTTATCATGAGCATCATCCATGATGCTACTTTGTAGAAGCTATTAGCTTTAGATTTTGAAATTTTGGTCCTTGGACAGAAACTTTTTCTAAACAAACTTTTGATTGTTATCTACATATATACGGCTTCTACCGGCTTATCTTGTGTTGTGTGATACTTGTGATGTGATTGGTTTATAAATGGCCCAAATGTTTGTCTAATACATAGTTAGCTAATGCATCAGTTAATGTATTTAGACATCTAGGAATATGCTGATACTCAATATAATCAAAATAGCGTTCCAAGAGGCGAATTCATAAATATACCCGTAATAAAGTAGGACTTCGAATAGCATAGACATTACTTAACTGTAGTACTACTAGATGTGAATTGAGTTGTACTACCAAGTGATGGATACCGAGCGAGATAGCATCAATCAAAAATTTGATAACGACGCTATACTCTGCAATATTGTTGGTCGCACAGCCAAGACATACACCTCGTAGAGTGATAAGTTCGTTTGTAGGGGCATAAATTTCCCAAGCAGCAGAAACAAGGTTCTGAGTACTACGACTAGCACCATTAGGGAAGCCAATGTGGGGTAGAGAAGACTTCAACATCTGGAAACCAAACACAATGTAACATAAGGGAAGAGACCAAATAACAAAAAAAGAATATTACAGTAACACACAAGAAGTATGATACAATAAAATACAAGTACTCATGCACAGGTGATCTTAGGCATAGTACTTTTTTAAGTACAACCCATTTCTGGGTTCACTCAAAGGGATACCATCGTAATCTACTAACTCGTAAGCTCCTTTCTCCAAAACCTGTTTAACGATGTAAGGACCTCGCCACATAGCTTCAAATTTTCCAGCCCCTAGTATGTCCCGATCTTGTTCGTAAATGAGAACCAGCTCACCTTCAGAGAAAACACGAGGCTTGACATGTTTGTCATATTGGGCTTTGACGTGTTTCTTCTGGGTTTCTATGACTAGGGCGGCGTCGTGACGAGTTTCGTCTAATCACATGAGATACAATAGACGTTCTTCTTTGGAAGAAGTGTTTGGGAGGAGTTCGATGGCTAGTTTCAGAGAGGGTATCTCACATTCAATCGGGAGGATGTCTTCAAGACCATAGACTAACCAGAATGGTGTAAACCTAGTAGCAGACTTAACGGATGTTTGGTAGGCCCACAATGCTGAGAACAACATCATGTGCCAACTTGTTTTGTGAATCCCTATAATTCATCGGAGCATGGTAATGAGGACTTTGTTAATTTCTTCGACTTGGCTGTTGGCTTGTGGGTAATAGGGTGTTGAGTTTTCATGTCGAAGACCCAACTTTTTAGTGAGTTCGGACATCATGAAGTTTCTAAAGTGACTACCATGATCAGTGACGATAGCCCGAGGAACACCAAAACGAGCTATGATGTGATTGAAAATGAATAATGCTATGGTCTTTCCGGTATTGTCAAATGTTGGCATCGCCTCAGCCCATTTCGTAAAATAATCTACGGCTATAATAATGTATCCATGCCCCCCGACCGAGTGGGAGTGACATGTCATGAAATCGATACCCCATTTCGCAAAAGGACCAACGAAGACCACAGGGTGAAGATTTGTAGGATGTGACTGTATTTTATGGTTGCAGGTCTGGCAAGTGTGGCATTTTTGGATGACAATTATACAATTGTTAAATAAAGAAGGCCAAAAATACCTTGCTCGTAAGATCTTTTGGGCAGTAGCATACTCGGACATATGACCACCACAATCTATAGAATGGCAGTCATTTAAGGCTTTCTTGGCTTCGTCAAATGTGAGGCAATGTCAAAAAACTGAGTCAATCCCACAACGATAAAGAGTATCACCGAGGATAATATACTGACGGGCTTGGTAGCGTATTCGACGTCAGTTAGTACTGGACAAATTGGGCTGAAGAGTATGGGTTTGGAGATATATGATGATATCTCCGTACCAAAGATCATCAAAACTAATTAGGAAAAGGGATTCATCAGGTAATGAATCGGCTGCTACATTTTCCGTTTCAGAGTAGGAAAAGTCACATATCAACTCGGAAAAAACTAAGGATTTCTTGGACTTAACACGTTCGAATTCTAAGTCAAAATCCTATAGTATCACGATCCACTTGGAGCATTTTCCCCCGAGCAGTTGACGGGTGAGAATGTGCTGCATAGGGTTGTAGTTAGAAATTACTGTAGTCTTGCAAGAGTGGATATAGTGCTCGAAATGTTGAACTGCTTGGATGGTTGCCAAGGCCAGTTTTTCAACATGTAAATACTTGGTTTCGGTAGGCGTTAGACTTCGAATCAAGTAATAGATGACATGTTCGTCATGAGAATCATCCTCCTGAATGAGAACCATAGCGATGGTGTAATCCGAGGCTGCGAGGCAGAGGAAATAATCACGGCTGTAATCCGGTGGGAAGAGGAGCGAAGTACGTGTCAGGGATAGTTTCAAAGCTTCAAAGGCTTTGTTTGCAGTGGTATCCCATACGAACTCAGACCCCGTTTTTAGTAGTCGCGTAAATCCAAGAGTTAGCTCAACATAGTTCAGGATGAAACGACAAAGAAAGTTTTCTTTCCCTTGCAAACTTTGTAACTGGCGAAGAAAAGAAGGATGAGGGAGATTGAGAATCACCTCGACCTTTAAAGGATCTACCCTGATCCCTTGACATGAAACAATAAAGCCTAGAAGTCGGCCGGATTCTACGCAGAAAATGCATTTGTGAGGATTCAAACGTATATGGTAAAACCGACATCGGAGGAAAATGGCTCAGAGGTGTACTAGATGATCGACGTGGCACATGGAATGAGTTGGTAAGTCATCGAGATAAGGCTACATGATGTGCTTGATATTATGGAAGGCATAAGACATAGCGTGCTGAAAATTTGCACCAACGTTTTTTAGACCGAAAGGAAGTTTCCAATAGGAAAAAGTTCCCCAAGGACAAATAAAAGCGGTTTTGTGTTGGTCCTCGGGAACAATATGGATTTGATTATATCCAGAGAAACCATCCATCAGAGAGAAGATTTCACTTCTGGCACAGTCGTCGACAATCTGATCGACGAAGGGGGTAGGAAAGTTGTCTTTAGGACATGCTTTGTTGATATCCCTATAATCAATGCACACGCGAATTGTGCCTTGTTTCTTGTTGATCGAGACAAGATTGGAAACCCAGTCAGTGAGAGCCATCGGGTAAATAAAGCCGATTTTGAGAAGTTTCTCGACTTCAATCTTGATAGCGACCGCTTTATGTGGGTGAACTGGATGAAGGCATTTCTAGATGGGTTTAGCGTCTGGGTATGTCTTAATCTCATGTATCATAATTTTGGGGTCAATACCCGACATTTATTCATAGCTCCAGGCGAAGACGTCACAAAATTCTTTGAAAAGTGACTTGCAGGTGACGATTTTGTCAGCGGAACACGAAGCTCCAATATGCACATTTTCAACAATTCCAGGTTTTATGGATATGTTGAGGGGAATGGTGGGTAAGATATTGCTTAAGTTCCCTTTGGAAAACACATCGTGTGTGGACTCGGGAACGGAGGAAATGACGACAACAGTCGACAGGGTCAAGATCCGTTGGTAGCTCTCGATGGTGTGTTGTTCTAGGAAGAGGATGGAACGATGTGAGATCGGAAGA
>CBVK0102969790.1:0-10632 GCA_900067695.1 Picea abies
TAAGATAATACCTTCTCCCCCTTCAACAGTTCAGAGGGAGACATACATTATTCAAGTTGATCCAATTGCTCCAGTTGATATGTTCAGAGATATTGTAGTAGGGCATAAAAGGCCTACCTAGACTCACTCTACAAGAGGCAGAGAAACATACAAGCCTCCCAAGGCACATCCTGAGAAAGTAAAAGAGATCTTCAAAGATATCCTTCAGTCATGAACCACCTTATTGATGTTGAGCCTCCTTGTCTTAAAGAAGCCACAAGAGAACATGTATGGAAAGATTCCATAACAGAAGAATACTATTATATCTTAAAGAATGATACATAATATATTATTCAGGAACTAGAAGGGAAGTCTATAATAACTTCTGAATGGATCTATAAGATCAAACATGGAGCTGATGGAAGTGTTTAGAAATACAAAATGAGATCTATAATCAGAGGTTTCTCACAAACAGAGGGAGTTATCTATGATGAGACATCCAGTAAACCCAATACACGTCCATCCACACTACCATCCATGAGTTGGAAACTATATCAAACAGATAAAATATTGATGAGTTTGGAGTTCAACAAGAGTGTTGTTGATCCAAACCTATATCATTGCAGTGTTGGTGAAAAGAGCCCGATTTTGGTGACTTATTCAGAAAGCCTTGTTTTGATCCTTGACTTCTAAATTCGAGATGAATAATTTGAGTATGATGCACTACTTCTTGGGATAATAAGTATGACAGAGAATCGATGAGATTTTTCTAAGTTAAGAAAAATATACAGTGAAAAATCTTCACTGTATATACATTTTTTGAATCGATGAGATGTTGATAAATTTAAAAGAAGAAGATTGATGATGATTCCAACGAGACTGATCCAAAACTGATTGTATCATTGATGTATATGGTTAACACCAGACTTGATTCATACCATGCAGTGAATATGCTTAATCATTTCATGAGTCAACCAAAACAGACTCACTAGACAACAACAAAACATGAGGTAGAGTTGGATATGGCTTGATATATGCCTCCAGAGTGAACTTGAGTTTGCAAGATATGAAGATTTGGATTAAGAAGAAAATACAGTGGAATGGAAAAACACATCTGGTTGATGTTCTACCATGAACTTTTCCATGGTTTCCTGATGTAGCAGGAAACAAAATCTTTATGGCCTTGACTACCACATAAGCAGAGTATGTACTATTGAGTGTGTGAAGCAATATAGCTTCACAAGACTCTGATAAATTTACTTGATCATGAGAAGGATCCTATAATGATAACCAAGAGTCATGTATAAAAATCCTTGAGAACCCAATGTTTCCTGATGGACTGAAACACAATGAGATGAAATATTTTTTTATCAAAGATATGATGCAGAGGAAAAATCGTACACATACAATACCATCCTACACTTGATTAGATTGTAGAAATCTTCACCAAAACAACTTGGTGAAAAATTCCTTCCTAGTTGAGAGGGAGTATTGATGACTCTAGCCAAGACAAAATTCGAGGTACATTCATGTGAGATTTGGCATGATGAAGAATTCCTCTCTAGCTGAGAGGGAGTGTTGATGATTACATCTATGTGAGACATTCGACAACTTACAAACCTCTGAGATGTGAATCATTACAACCATGTGAAGATATTCTCCAACTTACAAACCTGAGAGAAAGCCCCTGAAGAGGGTATGTGGTTCCTACTCAAGACAGATGTGGAATGTAGAGATGACCTCCTCCATTCAGAGAGTTGAGAAGAACTCCATATGATTATCCATTGGGAAATACAATTTGTTGAGTTAGACGTACCTATGGCCGAGCACAAGGTGAATGTGTGAAATCCCAAAGTGTTGGGTGCATCGTCATGAGAACATAAATGAATATGGTGTATTAGACTTCTCTGAGCAACATAGTTGACGAGAAACTCCAGATGACTCTCCTGTGTGAGGCAGTGGGAAATAATATTTGTTGAGTGGACGTGTCTGTGGACGAGCACAGGTGAATGTGTGAAGATCTGGTTCTTCTCTGTAATACAATGAGCCAGAGATATGGACATCCCTATGGATGTGCCCCTAGTGGGTGTATCATATCCTTTGCTATATTGATTAAGAGTCAGACCTGCCTGTAACCCTAATTGTAATGTAAAGGGTATAGGTCGGCCCCACCTTAATGTGACTTGTAATTAATGAAAAAGATAATTAATCTGGTTAATATTAATTATATTATAATCTAGTGAGGTTGGCCATGTTGTGCCAATAGACACTTATGTTGACAGGTTCCCCAGGATACTTCTTGTGTTCTTGTGCATGGTGCTTCTTCTTGTGATATTGGTTGCTGTAACATTTATGGTTATGGTTAAATGCTAAAAATGGAATGAACTTCATGCTTAACCTAGCTTATTGAAAAATCAACAATAACAACTCCATCTGTGAAGAATCCTTCATCATTCTTGAAACATGCATTTAAGTACTCTTTAGTGTTTTGAATTCTGAGCTCGAGAGCAGATAAATGTTTTTCCAAGTCCCATAAATCTAGAATAAGCAACATTCTTTTCTTTATATTCTCTTCAAAAATTGTCAAGTAGCAATGATTAAGATTGAAATTCCTCTTACTCTCATATTTGACTCTAGATTTCCTTGAAGAGTTATGTTAGGTTGTATCATGGAGACTGGGGTAGCCAATATGGGTGGGGGAATACGATTTTTCTCCAATTATTTGACTCTCTCCTTAAGCCTAATTTTTTCCTCTTCCATATTAATTATTGAAACATCCAATGCATCCCCTATGACCCTATGAATCAAGGATAATTTTGACGACAACATGTTTTTAGTATCAATGGTGGACTGTGACTTTCCCTTCTTATTCTTTGAGGTTCTTTCAAAGGTCAATTTCTTTGAAGACTTATCAAATAAAAATTTCTGCATAGAAAAACTCTCTTCATAAGAGAATACTTCATCACGAACAACCAATGCAATGTGATGTACATTTCTTGGGCACATTATTCTTCATATGGAAACCATATATTTTCAATATCAACATCTAAGTCCATATCATCAAGCAAAATATCAATTTCAGGTGTGTTTTGTTCTTCCTCTTGCTGAGAAACAACCCTTTTTCCTTTTCACTGTTAATTTATGGGGTTTTTCTACACTTCCTTGAGGAGTATTTCTTTCTCCATCATCACTTGAATTGTTACTTGAGGGTCTTCTTTGTTGGGTCGTTCCAGACTAAGTATTTACTTTAGGAAAAAGACTTCTATGAGAAACAATAGGTGACTGAGTGTTTCCTTCACTTGAGGGTTTCCCTCTTTGCTTATGATGTCCTATAGCGCTCACAACTATCTCTATGTCACCATAATTTTTATCAACACTTTGAACAGGAGGGTCATGACTATCACCCTCTTCCTCACCAAATGTGAGTGTATTGATCATTGTGGGGCTGATCCCAACTACTACCATGTGATTATGTAAAATATTGTTAAGGTCAAACCCTTTTATTTCTTCTACAAACTCCAAATTAAATTGGTCAAAGTAAGAGGCATATTCATCAATTTTTTGAATTTATCTTAAGATAATTACACCAACTTTCCAAGGCAAAGGAATGAACTGTTTTTTCCTTCTTTCATAAAAAGCATGAAACCAGAACTTATACTGCCTTGCTACCTCTATACAATGTGTGATGGAAAATATACAGATAATATGCCATATAGAAAATTTTCCCACTTTTGAAATTCATCAACTGTACAAAAATTTCATTCGATATGATCTTTGCCCCGTCAAAAACAACATTCTCATGAACTGTGAAATGTAAAATATATAGTGCCAACCAGGGAATAGTTGTCATATAATCTTGACTGGTAATTCTTGTAAACAAACAATCAATTTCACGATAAGGGTCCTTTAAAGAACTAAAATGGATTCTCGATAAGTCTTCTCACATATCAGTAGGATCTTGTAAATATTCCTGCGGGAGCTCCATTCCATTATTTCTCCCTCTAAGAAACTCTTTGGCTTCTTCTCCTTTGTATGTTAAGTTTAACTCTGATAGATTTAACATTTTATTAAATACTGAAGGTGCCAATGAAACAGGGGAGCCTCTTTGTAATGGAATTTTTCTTTTGTTCTAGACAAATTTATCAATGCACCAGGTGACAATCTCTTTGAATTCGAAAACCTTAGGGACACAGTCAGCGAGATATATTCCTAATGTCCAAACCTTATTATTATCTTTATCTAGAAATGTTGAATAATACCAATATTCCCTCAACTAGTGGTAATTGTGATCTTCTTTGGTGAATATATTCAAGGTATCTCCATATAAATGATGTTTTCTTTTGGTCATATTCAACATGCTGACATGATTCTCCGTAATGCCATTTTAGAACAGTGAAATAATATTTATGTTAGATCCTTGATGAGAGCATTAACTTGAAATAAATGTGATTTTCCTTGATAGAAACATCATTAATAGTGGCCTTTTCTGAATTTAATTTAACAGTTGAGTTCGTAGAATTAGTATTTAATATGACACAAGAACTATGAAAGAGAAAGGACACATCACGGTGGGGTGGAAAAGTGGAATATTTCAAATGAGAATGCAAGTCTGTGAGTCCATAGTGATAAGAAAAATGGATAAGTGTCGATACTTTTCAGATGGACTTGTGAGGAAGGGAGATACAGAGAAATGAAAATATGAGTCTGTGAATGAAAAATAAACTAAGTTTTGGGAAGAAGTTCAAAAAATAAAAGTGATAGTTTGTGAGTCCGCAAACCCGCGAATGAAAAATAAACTAAGTATGGAAAGGGCACAAGTCGTGGAGGTAAGATGTTACAATGAAATTAAGGGAGAGAAACTTAGAAAAAATATGAGTGCGGAGTAATGAAAAAGAAAGGACTTATGAGGTTCAACATATAAATACAATTATTAATTTTACATCAGCTAATAATTATTTTCTCAATTGACATACCATGAAATAATAAGCTAAGTTCCTCCTAAATTGTTATAAATACAAGTGATAACTCCTCTTATATTGTAAGACACCAATATATATATCAATATTTCTTGTTGTTTTATTCTTTGTGCGTGTAAGGCTCATTTATAATTTGGGTTAAATTTGAATTTGTTGATTTAAATTAAACTAAAATATCATTTTATATCCATCTTAACCTCTAATCTATTAATCATCTAAAAAGATCACATCTTTTAAAATACAAAAAAAGTACTTAAAATAATATTTCACTTTCAAAACATTTAGTCTTATTAATTTGATAACAAGTATAAAATAATTTAAAAATAAACTTAAAAACTCATTGTTCTCAATCTTTTCCCAAGAAAAAAATTATTATAAAAAACAAACAAACATAGTGAGCCAAAAAACCATTATTATAAAGAAAAACATAAACATAATGACCTCATACTCTTTGATGGAGTGTGGTTCTTTTGTTGATATGTCCATGTGCTTGACCATGATTTCAATATAATAAACAATGGATTACATTTCATTCAAAACAACATATTTTACAATTTTTTCTTTGTTCTTATAGAAGGGGCTAAGAGAGGCTAGAGGTGGAAATATATATATGTCATCAATATCATCAGATAAGAGTCTACCAATGAGAACCAACATAAAGGAACCTAAGACATATGATTGCACTCACAAGATTAAGTTTCTTGGAAACTTATGTTAGGACATTGAGCAGTACTTCGAGCAGTTGAATAGAAATTTTGACGAATCTAAGGTAAAAACTGCTATGATGTTCTTGATACGGATTGCTAAGCTCTGGTGGAGGAACTAGGTGGAAGACTTGGAAGCTGTGAGAACTGTTGATAAGATCAAAAAATGGGAAGAAATGAAGGCATCCTTGAAGGCATAATTTGGTTCAGGAAACCAAGCACGGATCACAAGAAATCAATTGTTGGCTCTTAAGCACACCAGTAAAATCCAAGCCTACATCAAGGAGTTCAAAAGGCTCATGTTGGAGATCAAATACATGTCGGAAGAAGAAAAACTTTTCCACCTCATGAATGGTCTACATCGATGGGAGAAGAGTGAGTTACAACTTAGAATGTGAAAACTCTTGCGACAACCATCACTGCAACAAACAAATTGTTGGACTTTATGGGTGAACCCAAGAAAGGTACTAGGAGCAATGCAGATGCCCAAGGTGAGAAGAAACAACAAGGGAAGGGGAAGAGGAAGGACAAAGGAAATGCGAAGATGTCCAAGGGGAGTGAGGATAATTCCAAGAAAACATACACAATGAAAGAGAAGAAGTCGATCTCGTGTTGGATTTGTGCCAATGAACATTATGTGAAGAATTTTCCCTCTAAATAGAAGTCAAATTCTTTGGAGAAGGAAGACGATCCATTTGTTGGGGTCTTGCAAGTCTTGAACATTGTCTGGAAGGTGAATCTGATTCATATTATTTTTTAGAATGAAATGAAAGTAGAGATACTACAATGAACTACACATAAATATTTCCATAAACAAATAAATACAGTAATACACAATTTCTATTAATGAAACAAATGTACAGAGACTGTAAAAATACAGATTGAAAGACTCACTAGAATGGTGGCAGTTTATCTTTGAGAAGAGATTTGACGACTACTCTCATTCGCAAGAATATGATTGTTACAATAAGGCTCCAAAGACCTTTTTAACATAAGTAAAATCCAAAACCCTAACCCCAGAAGATCAAAAGACAAAAGGTTTGCGGGCCCCGATGGGGGTAGTTGGTACGCCAACTTCCCCGGGGAGTAACTTTTGCATAAGATATCTATTTGGGGCACTCGATACACCATTGGAAAGGTATAACCGAGAAGAATGATTTTTGACTAGCCCTAGTTGGTGCTTTTCACAGTCACCTAGACCCCAAATCCCCAAAAAATGTCGTTTAGGGCCTCAAAATGGCCCCAGAAGTTTGGAACCCGAAAAACTATCGAAAAACAACCAAGATGGAAAATTGTTTTTCGAGGTCGTGGAATAGGTGGGTGGCCTCCAACATCCACCTAGATCAGAATCCATGGAGATACAAGAGCAAGATGAGACAAATATTTTCTAAGTGCAAGCTAAACTCAATGAGAAGTCAGTGACAACCATGGTGGACAATAGGCCAACTCATAACTTCTTGAGGTAAGATATGGTGCAAATCCTTGGGATGCTACCTGAACCAACACAAAAAACCTTCAAGAAAGTCAATGTAGGTGTAGATAGGGTTGTTTGTGTAGCCAAAGATGTCTTTTTGAAGCTTGGTGATTGGTGTGGAATGATGAGTTTCTCCATTGTTCCTATGGAGGATTTTGAAGTTGTGTTAGAACAAGAGTTCATGAGGAAGGAAAAAGAAACATCTATTCCTCATATGAACAATTTGGCCATTTTATCAAGACAGACTCCATGTTTGATTATGGCCATAAGGAGGAAGGAAGAGGGTATGTGAATGTCCTCCTTATAGATGGTTGTTGCGAACAGCCAGATAAGACAACCTTGTGGGGGTGAACTTGGACAATGTGGGGTGATGGTTGGATAACCTAACTCAGAGAATGAAAGGAGACTTATGTTGATGGAACGAAGATTGGTTATGTTTAAGACATAGTTGGAGATCTAGCTAAGACAATAGATTGATTGATAGATTTATGTTTGAAGCAAGATGAATCACAACGGAGAATGGGGGAATTCATAGAGACAAAGACACTGGAAAAGTTCATTAGCAAGAGCATAGACCATCTGTGGGCCAAGAGGATGTGAGGGAGACACAAAAACCTTGGTGGAGGAGACCCAAGGAAGAGGTTGATTCCTCCTCTAGTGAAATTGGGCATGGTGAATGGTCGTATGACCCTGAGCTAGAACAATTTTTTGAGGAATGTGAAGGAAGAATCGATTCAAGTGTATCATTGCTTATGTATATAAGACATAAGTACAATGACTCTCCATCGGTCCCTTTGAGGTAGATTGGATATGAAGGAGATGGCCCAACCAACCATCCTCCTTCACCTTCAAACTAGACAACAACACATTGGCTCACTATCTCAGTGGGAGGTAGTGAGGCCTTTGGGGTTCCTTGAGGAGGTTCCTTAGTGAATTCTGTTGGGAACACAAATGGGTGACTTTATAGATTGGAGGAAATAAGGATTTGAAAATGTGACAAGTTTGTAGATAGAAAATGGTGTTTGAATGTGAAGATGTGAGTTCTTGAGGCACATGTGTGACGATTGGACTAGCTACCCAATCAATCGAAGTCACAAGGGGATCCAATGTACAAAAGAATGAGCAGACAGACTAACGTATGGTAGTAGAAACAAGTCATTGAGACACAACACTTTGTAGACTCGTGTAACTTCCTAGGGAGAGTTTTCCTTGACAACAACAATTGAAAAGACAATAGTTGTTGAGTTGTGATGAGATTTGAAGATGGGGAAGAGACGTCATAGAGATTGAATGATGTTGTCGAGGATAGAAACAACTTAGAGTGGGGGAGGATGTAAGTCCTTCTGTGACACCCACCGAGTGCACACACTCTTTGGGAAAACTTGGGGATGATTCTAGAAAGAGAACATACTGGCATGCAATAGGTTGGATGAACAAAGACATGTGGGCATGGGTAGGAGCACCTTCGGTGCATGATGGTGATGTGTGGAACCAAGGGAGAATACACCTTACTTTCCTTGCAAATGTTAATGGAGACTTGGGTTGTATTTGGGTAAGGACGAGGTGACTTGGGTGCACGCCCAAGTAGTGTTCTCGTTTGTCCTTAGCAACATGGGTGCATTGGATAGATTGGATGACCCCATCGATACACCCACGAAGAGTCAAATAGATCGACACAAGGAAGAGCACAAGGCAAGGGAAAAGCACCCAAGGATGGGGTGTGTCGGTCCAATATGTGATGGTTGATGGACACACAAGTTCATTTGGGCACACCAGGTCTGCGAAGGGTTCATTGATTTGTTTGGAAGCAATGGTTCACGAAGGGGCACGACACACCCACGGGACATGATGGTTCACAAAGGTGACTTTTGGAGTCCATATAAGAGCACAAGGGCACACAACCAAGGAGGCATAGTGAACAAGAAGGCATAGAGAGCAATTCAAGTGACTGAGGTAAGGTAAAACATAACACAGAGTTGCGAAGACATCGAATACAAGTAGCCAAGAGTGGGATGCACAAGGAGAGTTTGGGGAAGTCTTAACATTGGTCTATGTGAGGCATTCTAAGGAAGAACCAAAATCTGTGTTAGGTTGGTGAATTCTATGATAGTGAAGAGACGGTAAGTCTGTGAAAGGGAACGGGTCTGGGGCACACCGTAGGGGTTGTGAAAGTGGTTTCAATAGAGAGTGTTTGTGGGAATTTTTTTTGTATGAGTGTCTTGGTGAGGTGAGGTGAGTCTTGTGACTCTTCCTAAGTCGTAAACCGATTCGATATTGCTCATATTGTAATTGTTTTGCAATAATAAGACTTAGCCATGTGTTCGGCACATCTTGTGCCACCCACACTAATTATGTGTATGTCTTGTTTTTTTCGCAAGTGTTCTCTTGGTTTCACATGTTCATGGATGTATGCTTAAATGACTAAGTGTTAAGTTGTTAACAAGATTTTCTAAGTATACAAGTGAGTTCATAGTTGTAGTGTGACTCTCATGTAGCCTAGAACGAAGTATGGGTATGCCCTAGGTGAAAATGCATAGTCTAGATGAAGTATTCTTGGTGTTTCCAAGAAGCTAAGTAAGAATTGTCATGGTGCCACACACCCTCAAGAAGTGCACGATTGAAAGATATGAATAAGCTTCCTGTGAGGTCATGACATCATGTATATAAATAAATTTAAACTTATGTATATAAAAAGATTTAGATTTGAAGTGTGATATCATTCATCATTATCATTTTAATAAAAATGCATTCTAAAACACTATTGTGATTATTGCAATATGTTTGAGTGATTTTATTTGTTTAAAAGATAAAATTAAAAAAAGATATGGACTAGTTTCTTTTTTTAATTAACTTTTTTTCGAGGTTTTCACCTTCTAAGTATACATCGTTTGTTTTCTAGTTTTAAGAATTGTATTCTTAAAACAAACATAATCATTGAAAATTAGATTATTTTTAACAAAATAATATTACTAAACGATATATATTTAAATAAAATGTTAACAATAAATTAATAAAATAAATAAAGATAAAAACAAATTCCAACATTATACTTTTTATTAATTTATTGTATTTTAGAGCTTATTGAGAATGTTTTTGCCATAACTCTTCATTGAAACCTTTATTTTATGTTTCATCGTGAGACCTTTATTTTATGTTTCATCGTGAAGAACATTTTACTTCATTGAAACCTTTATTTTATGTTTCATCGTGAGACCTTTATTTTATGTTTCATAGTGAAGAACATTTTACTCTCTTTTCAACTAGTGGATGTATAAATTAAATTTACTTTTTTAATTTGATATCTTTCTTCCTAAATTTTAATTTTTTATTTTATTTTATTTAAATTTGAATTTTTTTTTTGTCTTTCTTAAATAGATAAAGAAACTTGAAAACTCGGATTATATATATATATATATAATTTGATATTGAAATTATATAAAAAACTTGAAAACTCGGATATATATATATATATATATATATATATATATATATATATATA
>CBVK0102973872.1:841-12448 GCA_900067695.1 Picea abies
AAACCAACAATGGCACCCTTGTCTTGAGGAAAAAAAAGAAAAAGAAAAAAGAGAAAAAATGGAATATTATAATAATTTGTATGTTTTGAAGGTACCAAGGAACTTCATATCAACAAGTTTTTGCACAAGAAGAAAAGGATCAGAAACATGCAATCATTTACAACAATAACAGATCAGTACGCATTTCAAAAACTTTTTGCACATTCAATCATCATTTCCGTAAATAACACTTTCGATATTATCATATATAGGGTCAAAATAAAAATATCTTTTCTTCTCTCCATTGTTTTACATTTCCCATTTTACCAATTTGCATTTGTTTCCTCCTCTTTCCCAAGTAAAAATGACCTATAAGATAATCTAGAGGACAACATAAATTCTTATAGGGTCATTTTGAATAAATGAAAGTTAGGTTTCCATCACATAAAATACTATTGTCACAACCATATCAGCACTATCAACATCAACACAATCAAAATCAACAAAATCTCACCCTATGTATTGTTTGCAAGAATCCTACAGAATCCCCTGCATCCTATAGGAAAAACTACAACAATAATAAAAAAGATACAACAAAGTACTCTATTAAATTCAAAGGAATTCTACAATTACAAAATCCTCAAAATGGTCTAGCAACAAAGAAAAATTGCAAATTTTTATCTTCCTAATTTCTATAGGATACTCAGTCCCTGTAAAATAATTCCAACATCTCGCAGAAAAATATTCAAATCAACATAAATGACATTTAGCATGTTCATAAACCAACAAAATATCCTGAAGGTAACCTAAGGTATCACCACAAATTCCTTCTCTCTATATTTTTTATTTTTACAATATATACACATTCAAACCCATACATATTACTCGTAGTCAATATTTAAAAGCAATGAACGGTGAGAAGAACGAGGATGTCCTCGTACATCACGTTGGGGGGGAGGCATGATTTGTGGTTAAATGAAGTGACACATCAATCGAGCTGACGAATCATTCAAATGAACTCAAAGATCATAGCAACACAGGGTAATAAGTATGCAATCATCATACCGAGAACTGGAGTTAAGATAGGAGATAAGTTTGAAATTCACACTCATAAGTAAGAGTTAAAAACATAGCCACCATTTTCAAAGTTTCCAAAATGCATAGGAGTATTTTATCAATGTAGAGAAACAAAGAACATGAGCTAGCAAAACAGGTTCAATTCAGGAAAAGAACCAACAAGAGACTCTGGGGTTCCCTACAAGAAGGTAGTAGTTTACTATTCAAGCATTTTTTACAAGAAGTTTTTATATCATTGTTGTCACCATCTCATTGTTGTTTAAATTTTCTTGATGAACAACATGTGGTAGAAATTTTTGTTGGGTCTGCTCAATTAATTTCATGGGTGATGGTCGAATTACATAGTCCTGTAGAAATTGCTCAGAGAATTGAATTACATAGTCCTATAGAAACTTCTTAAAGAAAAACCCTCTCTCTCCTTGATTTTTCTCTCAACCCATTTGAAGCCATGTTGTATTCAAATTACCATTGATGTTTTAAAAAAAACCTTTTATCTAGTCACCTCATCTCTCACATAATTTTCCCTAAAGAATAGAGTAAAAAAAAAAGTGTTTCCTACCTTCTACAAGAAGACATATTCCATAATTTCACAATGCTTCTCTCCTCATGTATCATACTTTGTGCATGTAATGTTTTTATATATACCATTGAGTGACTATTTTTAGAAGCCATGGGAGTAGGTTTCAACAAGAGGGAACCCAATGAACCCTAAAAAATATATGATGATCCTAAAATTGTTGAAATTTTCCAAAGAAACAATTGGCTAGGGTATTTTGAAATATTAAGAGGCTTTGATAATGAGATATCCTTAGAATTTTTAGTTAAATTCCATAATATTCAAGAACATGAATATGTAATAGCAACAAGGGGTTTGGAGATTAGATTAAATGAATCATTCATCAGTAGAATATATAGCCTACCAATGGGCCTCCCTTGGGATAATGAAGAAATACAAGAGGTCACTAATGCTAAAAAATTATTCTTCCACCCAAATTAAAGGCCCCAAGAAGATAAAAATGAAATCAAAAGAGAAATCCTCCCTCACTCTTGTCCAGAAGTGGCCTATATGTCACTTATGAGGGGAGGATGAGTGTAGTTTATGCCTATCATTTCATAAACCTTCACCAACTAAGCCATTGCTACAATCAATAACCAACCAACAACCTCAGCCTCCCTTACTTCCTCCTTCAATCCCTGAAGGAGATAAGTACCAACTTGGCGAAGAAGGGAAAACATGAGTTCTGATCCCATCATGGACTCATCAAGATTATAGTATCATATGTCTTAAGGAATATGAAACACATATTTTTGTGGGAACACTTTGTATATATGGACAAGCAAGCATTTTTGGAGGTACAATAAAAAATGAGAAAACAAATCCAAGAGAAATAAGAAGAAGAGAAGGTTGATAAACCCAAGAAAACATCCAAGCAAGGTCCTCAAGACATAAAAAAAAAAAGAAACTAAAAGTAGAAAAAGAGGACAAGGAATTGGTTGACACCCTAACAACATTAATAGCCCCATCTATCATCCCATTGAATATCACAAGTGCTTAACCTATTCAGCCTAGAATAAGGAGGTCCTACAGGATAAAAAAAAATCAAAAGTAGGGGATTCCAAAGTTGATTACAACCCTCTCCACTCCAATCAAAATTGATGAAGTAAAGGACTCACCTAGTCCACAAAAATTGTAGAAATCTAAAGGAAAACACCTCAAGGAGAAACATCAACCCCAGAAGAAAACCCATTGACAATAGAAGGGACTTCCAAGACTAAGACACTAGTAGACATAAAGTGGAAAAGAATGGAAGAAAACAACAAAGTGAAGCAAAAGGAAGAGGCCCCTGAAGAAATGGAAAGACAACTTCAACACCTGGAAGATAACTTTCAAATAATGACCTTGCAGAAGGTGGAATACAGTTAAAATCTCAAGGTCGAAAATAAGAAATTAAATCAAAGACTGGATGAAGCTAAGAGGGAGTTGGTTGTCAAAAATGAAAGAATAGAGATCATGGAAACTTCCATGGAGACCATAGCCAAAGTATCCATGGAGATGTTAGAATGTAGACAATATGCTAGAGCATATTCTTTGTTCCTCAAGGATAAATGGCATAAGAATAAAATTGCAAGTCTATCCCAACAAGTGAGATATAACCTATACAAAACTAAGGATTTCTTGGATGCTTATCAAAACTACAACGTGGAAGAGAAGGAAATTATGTGTGAGTTCTACTTACACAATATCGTCCTCCCACACCCCTACAAATGGAACCCAAATCCATATGTAGGGGATGTTAAAATTATGGCTCTTACATCTTGGTTGAGACATGAAGAAATGAGGGTAGTTGAGCTGAAGAGGTATAAGGAATATGAACTTCACAAACCCCTATGGGTTAGAGATGAAGTAGCAAAGCCATGAGAGGTCATAGATAGTCATAGAATCCTTTCCACAGACAAGGAGATAGTTTCAATATGAGCAGCCAAACAGGTGGAAGCAATGGCACACCTAGAGGATACCTTGAGGATCTTGGGCGAGGAAGCAACATAAGCTTGCCATAGGAGGTAGCACTCCTTGCCTCACAATATACAAGTAAGAGAATCTCACTCATCAAATTATATACAGATTTCCTTTCTCATAACATCTTGGTACAAGGAGACCATGAGAAAACTGAATATTGGGCTAAGAATGAACCCCCCTCTCCTCCTTCTTGTTGCACCAACGGCTGATATCAATAGAGAAAAATAAGAGGCAGAGTGGACAGAGATAGTAAAGACCAAGGGATACCATGAAAAACAATCAATCACCAGGTACATATCATGGGATTTTAGGCAGGAGCACGGTGAGCAACATGACGGTAGAAAGTATCAGGATGTTGGGAAACAACAACAAGACATTGAGCAACAACATAACAGTGGACATAAATTCAATGGACAACAACAAGAACAGTGAGAGAAGGAAGACAAAATTTTGTTGCACAAGGATGTGTAATATTTTTAGTTGGATGGTAATGATGGGCATCAACATTTCCTCTCTAGAAGGCCCATCATAGACACATTTTGACCTCGATATACCTAATAATTTTCTTTAAATTGACCATATTTAATGGATGGTTTTGAAGATGGAATTTTATGAGTAATGGTACCTTTTTTTATCTAATATTCATGGTAACATATGTGTGTAGCACTAATCAAGAAAGTTGAACCACCCTTAAGCAGAGGAAGGTCCCGAGAATCAAGGGGCCTTGTAGCCCACCTACCTCCAGGAGCGTTGCTAATATATTGATGACCATTCCTTGCTGACTAAAGCTCAAAAATATGAATATATTGAGGAAGGATGGGCTACCCCCCTGTTACCTCCTTGATCCAAAGGAAGAGGTTAAGTTCCATATTGTATAAATAGGCCTCTAATGTAGAGATAAAGGGGAAGAAGATCATAAATCTGAATATTGCATTAGTTTTTGTTGAAGAAATATTTTTGAGAGTTGGAGCTATGCTCATTATGTACAACTGATATTGATTAATAAAATTTTCTTTGTTCCTATCTTATTAGATTTTTCAGAGGCTCCTTGTTTTTCTTGGGTAGGGCTCACTCAAGAGGGCTCAAGGACCCTATTGCGTTTTCTTTCTTTTTCTTTTATGTTAGTGTGTTATAAATCAATTTCTCGATTTCTCTTAAAGGATTTGATAGCTATGCACATAAATCTATAAATTTTGTTTAGATGGTTAGCAACTATAATTTTTAGTAGGTTTTCCCGTAGAAGTGGTTGGAAAACCATTGGGATGCTCAAGGGCATCTTTGTAGGGCTAAAAAACATAATTGCATCTCATTGCATCTTAGTATAGATTTGTCCATGTTTAGGAAGTTTTTTTACAATATATTTAGGATTCTTTTCATTATCTTGTAGAAGTTTCATGTAGGACTGCTACAGTTCCTATAGAATTGTCACAACTCCTATAGAAAATTCATGTAGGATAGTTTTAGCTAAAGTTTCTTGAATTTCTTACCTATATTTTCATGAAGTTAGCATTAGTTAATACAATAACAAAACGAATTGATATTGGATCAAGGTTTAAGTGTAATTAGGTTCATTTATTCCATGCAATAGTCCATCATTTTCCATGCAATTTTTTTTCATGAAACGAAATTTGTTTCTCTTGTTTGCAATAAGTTTGATTTCTTCTTACAACTCAATGTGTTTCCTTTCATGTGATTAGAATGAATTTCTTTATTGCATATGGATTAGTTGCTCTCTTCATTTGGTGTGCTTCAATTCATACAAGTAGCTTAAGTTTTTCATGCAGTTCAAATTCCCATGCACAAGTTACAATCAGATTTCATGCATTAAGCCCCTTGAAAAGTTCAGACCGAGGTTGTTGTCAGTGGAATCTACATATACTTTTCACATCACCTCTAAAGTTTGTACGATCCCTAGGTTGACAACTAAAGTAACAAGCTAACGAGAGAATAACATTATTGATGTTATTCCAAGGCCCACCACTGTTTTTGCCTCTTAAATCTATCCCTAGGGTGTTTTGAGGAATTGTTGCTTGAACATGTTTTCTTTTCTTATGAGTTGCATTATGTGATGATTCATGCTTGATTTGATTTTGATTTCTTCTTTGATCTTTGATCCTTACTTTGATCTTATGTTTTCACCTCGCTTGGTTTCCTTGAAGTATTGTCTTTGTCATATAAGGTGGTGAAGGTAAGCTTGCATTTGTGAAAATTATGGAGGCTTATGAGATTAAAGATAAACAGTTTTATTCCTGGAAATGATGTGATCTGGGCCTATGATAATATGCTAATAAACAGAGTCTCACAAAATGATTTTTCAATTTTCAATCTTGAATATGAATTTTGTTGCATCATAAAAATTGTCACATTATGCTTTGTCGCTTTTATTTTTTTCATGCGTAATCATTGGATCACTTGAATATGATTGTTTTATTATCCATTGATACTATTTGAAGAATCATTTGAATTTATTGAAATCATCTCACACCTCTAGTAGAATTAAAATTAGGTTTTTGTAAAGCTTCAACATTATCACCAATGAACTGGTTTCAATGCTAAATCAAGTAAGTTGAGAATTTTGGCGGATCAAAATAATTCAACTGGAGCTTAGACATATGCAACTCAATATGTGCCTTAAATTTTTTATATAAGAGATTGGGAGCGAGCTAATGGTTTTCAATTTGATCAAAGAATAATTTCTTATGAAGCCTATACTTTCATTAAAAAAAAAAAAATCGGCATAGTTGTGCTCTTTGGTGAATTTGATTATTTTTCTCATGAATCACACCACTTTTGGTTTTTGATGTCCACAAATTCATTTTGATTGTCAAATATGCTACTTGCAAACATGATAACATGAATTAGCACATTAAGAGTTTCATAGCATAATTTGTCTTTGATCTCTCCTAGAAATTGTTTTCCTCTCTTTTCCTTGAATGAAAAACTAAAGATTCTCATCTTAAGGAACATTTTTCATTTTATCTGTGTGTGTGTGTGTTCATTTTTTAATTTTTTATTATTATTGTCTGACAAGAACATGAGGTTTTATGCATCGCATCGGGAAGAGGAGAGTCAGATTTGATTTGGTTTATTGAATAATGCTTAATGTTGAATGTCAGGCATCCCAAATTTAGATTATATTTTATATGGTTAAATCACTATATCCAAACTTGTTTTTCAATTTCTGAACTTATTTCATCTGGATGTCTGAAATATGGCTTCCACTTTTTTTTGGTGTAAATTCACTTTACTTGGATTATGGATGCAGTGTCATCTAATGTCATCGTTTTATCCAGGTTGCCTTTTTTTTTTAGATATAGAGGAATCGGTAACACAACCAGGATAACCTAGGTGAGGCCTAGATTCAAATCCGGTTGGTTTCCACTATAACCCCAAGGCTAGTGCCAACATCCGGCAAGCCAGCGCCTAGTAGGAAACTTATGACTTAGCAAGAGCCGAGACGTCCTGAAGCCCACCGAAATGGAAGCTTCTATCCCAGGGGGGCATCTACTCTTATAGACTTATCAAAACGGGCCAATGTATCAATGGGGTTTGATCCCTAGTGGGTTGGGTGAAAATCATTGTCTCCCACCAATAGGCCCCAAGTCCTTGACTATCCAGGTTACCTTTTGCAAAGCTATAATATTTGAACATCAGGACACTCCTCATTTATTTTAAAAGAATAACTTTTGTATCTAGATTTGAGATCAACTTATGTCGTCAAATCTAGATGTCGGACATATAGGTTCTCCTTTTCATTCCTAAAATATTTTACATCCAAATTTTGGATTTAACGTCAGCTCACGTAATACTTGGGCTTACTTTCAACTAGATATACAAAAATTTGGTCTTATCTTCATCTGTATTAATTTTTATTTTTTTCAGATTTTGTATTCACTTTGAAGTGATGACTGCATTAAGCTCCATCCAACTACACACATTTTCACTTGAATTTTTAGTTGATAAAACCCTAGTTTCTATGCAAGGACTCGGGTGGTTGAAAAGAAGTTTACAATTTGTGATTTTCGCAAAAGTGCCTCCCATGAAGCCAAGAGGTTGCGTAAAAGTATTTTGAAGGAAACAATGATAGAAGGTAATGATTCCAATCCCACTGAAGACCAAAATGCAAAGAATGAAAGAACCAAATCATGGAGTATTTTGACCAATAGATGATAGAAATTTGGGATGAGTTTGAAGAATAGTTGGACCATCAAGATATGTAGCAAAGTTGGTAACCAAAACACAACAAAAAGGGCCACAAATTCACTAGTATTGGATCTACGATTTTGCTGATAAATTTACCCACCAAGCCGCAGCATAAGGAGGCACATTTTCGTTGGGTGAGAGGCCCATCAAATTGTTGTATTGAAGGGATAGGAATTGCAATTGATAGAGGAACAATTTCATTGGGGAAATATCCACCAAAACATAGCAAATTGGGTGACAATTTTGTTGGTTATGAGGGCAATGCATTAGCTCAGTAAAAACACATGGATTCGCTGCATATATAAAAAATATATAACCACAAATTTGTTGTAAGAAAGGCCCATCAATTTGCTGAGAAAAAAGGTCACCAAAGTGCAGTAAAAATTGGCACGAATTGTGATATGACCCCAAGGGGGCATATATGTCATTAAATGTATATGATATTACCCCAAGGAAGGGCATATATGTGGTTAAATGTACATGTAATGCATAAATATAAATGTAATGGGGTCGGCCTAATAATAATGGGGCCACATGTGTAATGTGTCATATAGAGATCATGTAGTCATTATTGAAGTGATGTGAATTGTGATGTATGAATGTAATTGGGAATTTGGAGGAGTTTTTCCTATTCTTTAAGGAGTTTTTGTGTAACTCATCTGTCTTATCAATATTGGAGTTGTGCTCCACACTCACATATATAATTTTAAGCATTTGGTTCATAACATTTTCTCATACCATATACATTTAAACCCTTGGCCATTTTATTTTATGAGATACAATCTATACAAGTTAGGGCCTTTTACTAACCCTCGAATAAGTCTCAAATGAGTCATTTTAAAAATTTTGCTACAACCCCCCGGATGGGGTGTGTTATCACATATAGTTGTCAAGGGTCACAGGCCACAGATACGAGCACAAATTGCAACACTTAGAGTGGTATGATACGAACTCAAATCAGGCGAGTGAGAAAGATCAGTTGTCAACGACGGAGATCCATCAGGTAGACCCAATTGATGGCCATCGGGTTATCGAGATCATAGAGTTACAAAAAGTTTAGCGTCTAACAGAGTCTCAAAATTGTGAATCCAATACTAGCCATTGATCATGGGAAGGACACGTGGTGCACGATTAGCCATTTCATGGTTTCGTGAGATAGAGCAGTCAAGGAGCAGAGTCATCAGAACTTGCGAAATGAAAAATCGTGAAAACATCGTAGTTGTTGATCAAAGGAGAGATATGGACCATTGGGTCAGATTTTCACGATTTCATGAGTCAGGAAAGTAAGAGGTTAGAGTCTTGAAAACTCGCGAAATGGGAAGCCCCAAAATGATCTTGGGCGTCCATTCCAGAAGAAAACGTGGCGCGGGATCAACATGGAGAAAGTCATTTCGGTAAAGCTGAAGTGAAAAGTGCCGAAGGCCCAAGGTCCTTAAATGTTGATATTCATCTAGGCCATCTATTTCAAAGGGGATGCGTGGCACCTAATCCAAGAGATCGTGATTTCGTGACTTGGAGGTTTGGGCATGGAGTACAATGTGAGTTCGTGAAATGCAAAATCGCGACGTGCCTAAGAGTTGGTCCCATGATCATAGCCCATGGTCATATGGTAGCAAAGCCATAAAGAAAGAGAAAGTGCCTGTAGAGAAACAGGTGGATGAGATTGTTCAAAGAAAGTATGACCATCAATATAGATGGGTCATTTCATGGGATCAAGCATCGGGATATTTGAAACCAAGGGGAGTGAAAACTCCTGATAGGAGAAATCCTGAAATTTCATATGGGGGTGCATAAGGTCATGACTCGAGGTCGCGTGGAGCGATGAATGAGAGTTGCACCAAGGGCCAAACTTGAAGGAGTCATGAACATATGCTGGAGAGTTCATGGGTGTCAGGCTCCATCCCGATCGTGATGCAGTTAATTAATGGAAATGGGGAAGGTGGTTGAAGCCTTATTTCACCATATAATTGTAAAGCATGGAAAATATGGTCGTGGAGGGTAGACTGTCAGCCGAAAGTTCCCTATCATGAATTTTCTAGTGAAACCCATACTATTTTGATCTTGCGTCTGACAGAAGAAGATGCATAGGCCAAGCCTTAAATGCATGACCAGAGCGTGCTTCTAAAGGGAGCAAGATGTTTTGAGAATAAATACTCAGTTTTGATATTTTGTTAGGGTCGATGGTAGAGAAAAGCTCTTGTATTGTAAAGTCTTAGTAAAGCCTCTATCTTATGATTATGTATATGCATTTGAGACTTCTTGTTTAATGACAACCATCTTTATTACTCCCTCTTGTTTCCCTCTAATGTTGAAAGGGTTCATGTTTGACTGATTCACTTGAATTATTGTGACTACATTATGATGAAATTTTGATTATAGTGTTGTTACAGTTCCTTTCAGTTTCTTTGATATTTAAATTCGAGAATTTCTTTCTTTTAAATTGTTCCTCCTTGGGCTACTGAAAGACCTGATGTCCTCAACAGGCCTCTACATATTCTCACAAAATGTTTCCTCCTACTCACCCTTACTACAACCTATTGATTGAAGTTAAACCAAGACCTCATCTTCTTAAGATGATACTTTCCTGAGACTGTGCCCATTTGACCCCTTTATACCAACCTGTGACATAAAAATATGATGGGTATCAGGCTTACCTCTATCACAATCCAGGGGTTACTTCTAGTGTTAATATTTATGGGCACCGTTGCCAAGGAACAAATTGAATACTTTTCCATGGGATTGAATGACAACGAAGTTTTTGATTCTAGAGGTGCATCAGATATCAGAACCATTGAAGATTTCACTTGCACTTGGCGACTCCATTGTGGCGACTCCACTGTTTCCACTCAACTTTTTTAGTCGTGGCTTCCTCTAGCATACTTGAAGCTGACCAAGAAGATATTTCTCGAGAAAATTTTTAGCAGTTGCTTTCTCATCTTGATAAGTTTCTTGGGAGAATGAAGACGAACATATCTGGTCTTTGATGGTGAACAAAGACCATACACAGTCAAAGTTGCACATCTTTCACCTGGTGACTCCATGCCTAAAGAATCCATTGGCGACTCCACTGGTTTGAAATGAAAGAGACTTCAGCTCCGAGGTATGCCTTCTGTGATTTTTCGAAAATAGTTGGTTTCCCAAATCCACTGCTTGATAGAGATGAATGGGAAGATATCCTCCCTGAATTTCAAGCAAAAAGTTCGGAGGTACCAGCTGAGCATTTACTGGACTTTCATGAAGTTATTCATCGACTTAATATCATGCATGACGATTTATAGATTAAAATTTTCAGATATTCATTAGGGGGGGCTACTCTTGATTGGTGTCAATCTCTTCCCACTGCAAGCATCAATTCTTTGACAGGTTTTCATACAACTTTCAATTCATTTTGTAAGGATTATTTTCCAGCTTAGCATCTTTATGAAAGTTGTTGTGATGAATTTTATTTGTTTCATGAAGCCTCTGCTGGTCCTGAAAACCATGTTTGTGATGAAGCTTTTACTGTAGAAGAAAGCATTTTCTATGAAAATCTGGAAGCGTTGAATGATATTCATTATGTTATCCCTAGCATAGAAACATCTGACATCATTTCAGATACATCTGTTCTTTTAGATGTTCATAAATATCAACATGCCTCTTGTGAAAATTATGAGTTTATAGAGAAAATGTTGTCTACAGTAGATAGCTCTCCTAGATATGGGGTTGAAGCAGATGTTCCTGGCAGCCCTGCTTATGATGAAGAAGATATGGTTGTGGAGGAGGATTCTTCTCTTTTCCTTCAATAGGTTTCCCATGATATATTTTTACCTAGGATTAAAGAGAAAAATCAT
>CBVK0102973914.1:0-16615 GCA_900067695.1 Picea abies
CACTGGAAAGTATCTCCATAATGTTTTAGGCCAAAAGGCATTTTCTTATATGCAAACGTACCCCAAAGACATATGAAAGTAGTCTTGTGTTGATCCTCGAGATTGATCTGAATTTGATTATACCCTAAGAAATCATGCATAAAATAAAAAACTTCATGGACTTCACATTCATCGATAATATGATCAATGAATAGGGTAGGAAATTTAACTTTTAGGCATGCCTTGTTTAGATCCCGAAAATCCATGCACACACGAATCATACCTTGTTTTTTATTGACAAGAACAAGGTTTGACACCCATTCTGTCAATTTCACTAGGTATATGAAACCAACCTTAATCAATTTATCTACCTCGGCTTTGATAGCCACTTCCTTGCAAGGGTTGGCCGGGAGATTTTTTTTTTTGGACAGGCTTAGCATCGAGATAATTCCTAATATCGTGTTTGATTATATGAGGATCAATTCCTAGCATTTCATCATAAGACCAAAAAATAATGTCATGAAATTATTTAAATAAATTAGTGTACACCTAAATCTCCTCAGGGGAACAATCTTCTCCGATGAAGATGTTTTCAATGAATCCAAGGGTTTTGGATATGTCAATTGGAATCATCTCAGCTATACTTTATGTGTTTCCCTCAGCATATATTTTGTTTGTTTCCAAAGGGTTAACAGGACAACTGACATATCCATTCATGGTTGTGGTAAAATCTCCTTCTTCCACTCTCCTAAGCTCAGGTAAAAACTATGATCTATGATGAATATCATGCCAAGGTCTATCTAGACCCTTCATTACTTCTATAATCTCCTCTTCAGAGGTAAATATCAAGTACAAAGAATCGTGAGAAGTAAGATACTCTTGATCCCAAATAGGCTCTAGAACAAGATCTAGCTCTTGATGGGGAGTTGGATTAGAGTTGGTCGAGGTTTGATGAACAATATTGTATGTGACCTCAGCTTTGGATAGGGGCATATCCATTCCAAGATTCCCTACCCCTTCCATCGAAGCTGATGGGGAAGCTAAAGTCCAATGATCATTAAAATAAGTCATTCGAAATGAAGCTACTTGGAATATCGCAGCCTTAGGATGATCTAGGACAACTAAAATAAACTTAACATCATTCGAAGGTGGAGGAAAATAAAAATTACCCATGAAAGATGGAAATAGTCTAGCACCTAATTTAATGGTACCTTATTATGGGTTATCAATCATTGGGACCATGTATGCCCCCCATGAAGGGCCAAGACGAGAGAAGGATAATTGATCAATGGTTGTTATCCTTCCTTCATGAGGAAAACATAGTACATGAAAATGGAGGATACAACTATTGTCATTGTGTAATTCCAACTTTGTCCCAAAAAAACATTGTAGTCGAAAGGTGCACCAACTACTTTGACCTCGACACACACAATTACTCGAGGAAGGAGGGGATTATGCCATATGGTTGAAAAGAACGGTCACCAAATGCAGTTAACAATGTAGGAGATGGAGACAAATCGAGTTGACCAATATCCTTCCAGCATGTCAACGACATCACACAAGTTGTTGCACCCTCATATACAATTGTGTGGAAAATGTTCTTTGTCAATGATTTCCTAGTGTAAATCATTACTATATGGAAGGTGAATTGGTAAGGGAAATGAGGTTTGTGTTTGAAAGGGTAAAAAACAATAGCTCCAGAGTTAGTTGGCTCAGAAGCACCCAAAGAAGATAGTTATGCTTTTCTCTGTGAGGGGAAACTCTAGAGAAATTCCAGTGCAGACATCGCACAAGGGGTTTGTGCACTATCTTCAACTATATAATAGTTTTGGGCAGCCCTTGCATTTGGATTATGAGAATCTTTATTAAATTCACCTTTAGGGATTTGAGTCATTGTTTCTCCCATGGTCTTCTTAATATGAAGAGTTAGCGATGTGTTGGAAGCTTCTTTTCCCTTCTTAGCTGATTCAAGCATTCTGTAATCATGAGCCCATGTTTGAAGATGAGCATATGATCTTATTATGTATACATTTTCAATTCTATTATTAGCATTAAGCATGGGGGCACCCTGATTTCCCCCAGTCATGTTTTTGGATGAGGAATCTTGTGCCATATTCTGACCTAGAGGGAAAGATTTAGTTAAGACATTAGGTTGTTGGTGTGCTAGAAGCTTCTAGGATTCCTCAAGTCAAGGTAATTGATGAGTCAAGTGTTCGTCCGTGCAAACATTACATGAAAACTTAACCCTTTTCTTCTTGTTTTTTCCCTCACCAGCATTCTTAGAATCCTTTTTATCATTACCCCCCTGACCTTTCTTTCCTTTACCCTTTATTTTCCCCTCGGACTGATGGTTCTTCTTAGGGTTCATATTTTTCACACTATGTACTTCTTACATGTGGGTGGCAGGGGTAGTTGTACTAGAAGTTCGGTTGGCCATAGTCTGTTATAGCGACAACTTTTGCATTTGGATGGACAACTGATATGTGGGCTTGTTTGATGTTGAGCCTACTATACCATTGGCATGACGCCTAAACTTCAGTTTGGTCAAGTCAAAGGTTGGATGCCTTGTTTCATGGAGAATCTTGTATAGTATACCAGATTAAGAATAAATCAATTCTAGTTGTTGATCCCTCATTATAGCCTCTTCCTCGAAAAACACTCTCAAAGTTGTGACATCTTTGGAGACACAAGGAACCAAAGATTTCAATAACCACTCAAGAAAAAACATAGGAACAAACTTTAATTTTATCAATCTCTTTCGACGATGCCATTCTCAAATGTGATCGAAGATATGGATGGCCTTAGTCTACTCAAAGTTCGCCAGCAACTCTATGTAGGAATCGTATCTCATCAGTAGCTGAAAATGGTTTAAGAAAACAGTTGCTAGATTGTCAAAGCATACTTCGAGCGATCGAGCTCAATATACCACCTCGCATCACCCCCTATGAGAGTGCATTGAAACAATCATAACTTGATAAATTCCCCATTCAGTGAATTGGAGGATAACCACAAGTGAAAATTTGTAACATGATCGTTTAATTGGAGGATAACCACAAGTGAAAATTTGTAACATGATCGTTTGGTTTTTTGCTAGTCTTGCCTTCAAATTTTGGTATGTCTAAGGGAAACTTAGTCGAGATAGGGGGCCAATGTGGATCATGACAAATAGGATCATTTAGCAACCTTAAAAATTATAGAAGATGAAGATTTTCTATAAAAGGTAACCTAGGTTGTGGTGGATTTAAAGGAAAATAAGAACCTGGATTTTGGCTAGCACCAAGTTGCCAGGAAAAGCTTGCATGCTTACTAGGGTTCTAGTAAAAAAAAGGGTTTCCTTGACCAATATAAGGGGGTTTTGTGCTAGTTTGCATCGTCGATGGATTCAAAAAATTTGATGACGTACCTTGGGTGGGTATTTCTCTTTGCATGGTATTCGAAAAACCTTGGTTGGGTTTTCCCCCAGTCGATCCTACTAGCATAGGAATTGAACCTTGCCCAAGGTTCCACTGAGCATTGGAGGGGTTTCCCCCAATTGACATCCCTTGCAGAGGTATAGAACCCTTCCAAGTATTTCCAAGACCTTTAGAAGAGAAGGCTCATGTTATCACTCACTGTGAAGGAATAAAGCCTTGCATAGGGTTAGGTTGATTGAGAAATGGGTTTCCCCCTGACGAAAATGTGGATGACAAGAAAATGTTATTGTCAAAAGCACTAATTAAATAGAAAGGGATACACCCAAATGGATTCATAAAGGACTAAGGCCCTTGACTCCCTCCACTAAACAAATAGTGACTGGCACTAGGCATGGATGGTTGTTGAAAATAACCTTCGAGTGAAGGGGATGGAGGATGGATAGCACCCTCAAGGTATTGTTGCAAGGGAACATTACAACTCCCTGCCCCCAGACCAAGAGTAGCACTACTCTCTTTAGGTTGATCAATGCAGGAGTGACCTTCCAAAGGGATATGGGCATAGAATTTCGGGGACTAATCAACAAGTGTGTAGCTGTCTATTTGGACAACGTTACTGTGTATTCAAAGAACAGAGAAGATCACATCCAACATTTAACCCAGATTGTATTCAAAGAACAGAGAAGATCACATCCAACATTTAACCCAGATTTTCGAAAGCTGTAGGAAATATAGCATATCCTTAAACCCTAAGAAAACTATTTTCAGTGTTGAGGAAGGTAAGTTGTTATGACACATTATATATCAAGCAGGCATTTGCATAGACCCAGAAAGGATTAAGGCTATATCTCATCTTCCATTACCTCACAAAAAAAGGCTATGCAATCGTTCTTCGAGAAAATCAATTTTATGAGAAAATTCACCCCGGATTTTGCAGAAACTATCAAACCCTTACAAAAAATGATTCGTAAAGACTTTGAATTTAAGTGGGATGATGAACAGAAGAAGGCCTTCAGCAATATTAAGACTACAATATCTCAATCCCCAGTGTTATGAAGTCTCAATTTCAACAAATATTTCTTCCTCTATACTTTCTCTTTCGACCAATTGTTAGCTAAAGTATTGAATCAGAAGGATGATGATAACAACGAGGCCCTGGTATCGTTTATGAGAACTAATCTGCAAGGTGTCAAACTAAATTATTCTTCTATAAACAAGAAGGTTTATACAATTTACAAAGCAATAAAACATTTCAGATCTTACATCCTCAAGAACCATACCAAAGTCATCGTGCCTCACCCTGCAGTCTGATCCTTGTTTTCTCAACAAGAGATGGGGGAAAGAAGAGGAAACTGGATGGCAGTAATCAAAGAATTTGATCTAGATATAAAACCTGCTAAATTAGTTAAAGAACAAGGGTTATGAAAACTAGAAGCTGAAGCTCAGGACCAAGTAAATGAAGACCCCGAATGGGAGAATGAAATGGCATTATGGTGTGGTGAAGCTTCATACATTTCCCTAGGGCAAGAGTCTTGGTATGTGAAATTGATTTATCTTATGCACCATGGGAATTTCCCAAAAAACCTAAACCCTAGGGAAAGGAGAGCTCTCAGGTTAAAATCCACACAATATCACCTCATAAATTCAGTACTCTTCTAGTTTAATTACGATGGGGTGCTTTTAAGATGTATCAAATGTGAAGATGCAAACAAAGTTATGAAGGAGCTCCATGATGGCCCTGTTGGTGGACATTTTGTAGGAAACACCACCGCTCATAAGATACTGAGAGTTGGCTATTATTGGCCCACTTTGTTCAAGGACTCTCACACTTACGCTAGAAACTATAAAACTTGTCAAATAAGCATTGGGAGGGAGAAGAGAGCAGCAATCCCACTCCAAACTGTGACTGTCTCTAGGCCTTTTGAGCAATGGGGGTTGGATATCATAGGAGAAATTACACCCAGCTCTTCAAAACAACACAAGTACATTCTTACTGCAATCGATTATTTCATGAAGTGAGCAGAGGCCATCCCTATGACTCATGTAAACGAGAAGGTAGTAATCCAATTCATAGAACAACAACTAATCACAAGGTTTGGTGTCCCTTCTATCTAAAACTTGTCAAATAAGCATTGGGAGGGAGAAGAGAGCAGTTGTCCCACTCCAACTAATGACCGTTCCTAGGCCTTTTGAGCAATGGGGGTTAGATATCATAAGATAATTTACACCAAGTTCTTCAAAATAGCATAAGTACATACTGAATGCCACCTATTATTTCAAAAACTTGGTAGAGGACATCTCATTGAATCATGTAAATGAGAAGGTGGTAATCCAATTCATAGAACAATGACTAAACACAAGGTTCAATGTCCCTTCTATCCTTGTTTTTTATAATGAAACTTACTTTTCTTCCACCCTAATAATGGATTTTTTTCTAGACAAAGGAATCATAATTAGATAATTTTCAAACTAATATCCATAGCAAAATGGAGTGGCACCATAAACTAATAATAACCTAGTAAGAATATTAAAGAAAATAGTTGCAAACAACCAGATAAATTGGCATAATTCACTTCATAATTCTTTATGGGCCAATAAAGTCACACCCAAGGAAGCTATAGGGAATTCCCCATACTTTTTGGTATATGGGCAGGAATCCATTCTCATGAACGGGCTTTATCTTCCATCTCTTCAACTTGCCCAAGATTCTAGAGGGCATCCCTCATCAGCCATACAACAAAGAATTGACACCCTACTCATGCTAGAAGAAGAAAGTGAGAAAGATAAATCAAATTTCGTACCCCACCAACAGATAGTTAAAAGGTGGTTTGATAAGAATAAGGATAAAGAGAAGAATTTTGAAGTAGGAGACTTAGTCCTAAAGTGGGACAGAGAAAATGAAAAATCTGAGGGGGGGAACCTGACACCCTCCCGGTGAATGGCCAAGCCCTAAAAACATATTTTCATTAAAAAAAAAAAAAGGTGATCATGTCTTTATGATGTTTATTTCAATTGTGAAACACATTTTTGTTTTATCTTTTGCTATTGTACTTTTGCGCTTTTTAAGATTGTGTTTAGAAAGACAATGGTTGACCTCAAATCATGTGATATGGAGAACTATGTTCCCAACTCGTCGTTCACATACAACACAAGAAACGTTGAGGAACCTGCAGTTGTTTCGAGAGGTTATCTATCTAACCAACACACATGAACAACTTTGGGGAAGTGCAGAAGTATCCACTTGGTGGTCTGGTAAAAGCTTAAGGGAAAGACGGTAAGATGGAAAGGACTACATGCACCTCAGAGACAGAGCTAGTGAGTTTCACCTTAACCATCTCATTTTTTGCAAATAACAGACGTCCACATCTCTTTCTCGCTCAGGGCATTCTGCCGAAATAAAAGTCACCTATATCAAATGAGCGCATAGTAGGAGAGAGTATGCAAATATCTCTATGTTTGTGATGTCGGGGTGACTTCGTTGGGGCTATGTAAACTCGCTAACAACAGAGAAACACCATAGAAAATGAATAAGGGCAACTAAAAGGCCTAGCTCCAGTGAATTATTTACTAGAATCTTGTCAAAAGGAGGAGTGAGTGAATGTTACAGGAAAATAAAGCAGAATAAAGGTTAAAAAACCCCACATGCAGTCCCAAATGCATCAACCGGGGAAATTCCAAATGCAAGGGTAAAAGAATCTCTGATGAAAACCAGTTAAGTTCCTAATCAGTTTTTGCATCAGTCAAGCCCGAGGAAGGAACATACTTTCTTATTTTGGCAAGTAAATCGCCATTTGTTGGGCACTCAACACACCCTAAAATGCCTATGTCAATTTTCACTTTTTGGGTACCACTTAATCTTTGCACTGTATAAATTTGATTTTCTTTTGAGAAATATTTTGTCTTTGCTTGTTCTCTTAACTCTCATTAAGCTATTCAAGTTTGTCTAACTTCAAGAAACCCCATGAATTAAAGAGGCTTAACACCTAAATAAGGAATCAACAGCCAAAACACTTCACCCGACACTCTCAATATTTGGCATCGAAAGGAATTAAGAGGTGAAAAAGAATCACTCGAAAAACCTCAATTGTCGAGCATCGATACTCATCGGTATCAATGAAAGGAAGTTATCTTTCTTGACAAGTATAACATACCGACATCGTTGATAGCCAATCCCCTTCGGCATCGATAAAAGGAGAAGGGAGTAAATGTTAAAGAAGAAAGAAACGATATTGTCAATAGCCGATACACGATGCGCTAGTCGGAATTAGAGAAGACCGAATTGTGATGAACATTCTGACCATGCTAAAGATTTTTCCTTGACCACTGATTCTGAAATCATTTCGGCAATGGGAGTTTTCAAGGAAGCTAATCTGAAGAAAAAACACGCGATAGGTTTATCCATGATCGCCGACCCCCGATACCTTTTCATAATCGATGAGCCCAGGTTTATTTTAGAATGCACAACTTGAAGAAAGTCCCGACTCCGACTAATACGTGTGAATTAAGTCACCAGTCTTCGTTTCCACATGTCTTTTCTAGATTGGAAAACGATACAGTCTATTTTTACCTCGAATCATTCTTGGTTCCATAGGTCAAAGCCACACCTCGGAGTCAGTTTTTCCACGTCAGCATTGTATAGTGAGATTTATTAGCATCGGATATTTTGTGAGGGACATTGATGAAAACATTCATAGTGCAACCTCGATCCCCAATTCACCCACTGAGAAAGCGACATGATGGGATGTTTTAGAGCTAGATACAATTAGATTCGGAGCATTTAAGGGACTAATTAATTCCAAATCCTACATTAGTTGTTGCTTCATGTGCGAATCAAAACATTCTTTTGAAATTATCGATAGACCACATCACCCTCCATGCCTCTTCCATCAACCCATGATGAATTCAAGTTCTAGACATTCAACAAAAAATTTGTTTGAATTCTACTCACCACCGGAATTAAATGGTTGATATGACATGATAAGCTCTTCCCCAGTTTAAATTCTCTTGATCCATTGTAACTGAAACCACTCTGCATGGAAAGGCATTTCAAAGCATCCGTTGAAGTGAGCCAAGAAATTTTAAATCTTCAAAGATCACGTGAGTATCAAATAACCAAGTTTAGCAAGCTTTACGGGTATGTATGAGTCTGTAGATTTTCCATGCTTACACTTCATATATATACTTTATCTAGTGTTGCTCTGTACGCAGTCTCTAAAATATTTATTTTGATTGCAGGAACAATGCCTCCAAGAAATCCAACCACTAGGCAATCGACCAGGGCCCTGAAGCTATAAAAGAACTAGAGGTAGGAGAAGGCTCTTCTCCAGGCACTGCAAAACAGTTAGTGTTTAACCAGAGGTCGAAACCAATCATTAAGAAATATACAAAGAATTTTTTAACCCATCCTTCGACCTTTGGAGACACAAATTCTATCACAGATACCAAGGTGACACTCCCACATTAGGGAGAACTCTTCAAAAATATCAGTTGGGAGGAATTCTCAGAATATATCCCTCACAGTGACCCAGATATGAGAAATCTCGATGACAATTTTTTTTTGAATATCCAATGATCGTACCTGCACATCGTAGAAAGAAGAAATATGGTCATTGACCACACAAACATAAAAAAATGTTTGATTAACGACAACAATGGTGTGTGTCAGAGTGTTCCTTCCGATGGAGGTATAGAAATATTACAAACTTCGAGACCCCAAGGAGCAACTGAATACAAATTTCATTGTGAAATTATATGAATGCTATGACACCAGTTGGTTGATGGTCTCGTGGTGGATAGAAGATAAGAAGTACACCAACCGAAGCACTGGTTTGTACCAGACAACCAATTTAAGGGAGTCGTACATCTACCTGATGGATCTAATATGTCAATTGTATAGGGAAAAGAAATACTCCATATTTCCGGAGGCATGGATGCCTCTAGCTTACATAGTGGCCATTTCCGGGAGAGGCTTCAACTGGGGAGCCATCATTTCCAAAAATCTGAGCATCTGCAATACAACAATATCAGACACCAAAGGAAGGGGAGACCCCAGCCTTCTACATGGATTCATACTTAATGGATGTCATGTGTGCCAGAAACATCTTTGTCAGCATGAACCTGAGCTGGCATGTCACATAAATCCCGGTCCACATATATTTCAACATTTTATGGGAGAACAGGTACAAAAAATCCTACTCCCTCATATGTGATGAATTTATCACACGTATTTATTTTATTCTTTTCAAGAAAGAATAGTTGAGGCTATCGACTCTGGCCAAAAAGATGACATCAAAGGTCGGCCACTGGTATCTTTACGAACGCGATACGTACTAAGGGTTTTTGGGGGCACCAAAGCACCTCATCTCCTATCAGCACATGTTCCAAACTGACTAGTAGTGGGAGAGATATGCTACCAGACCATCCTGCAAGGCTACAATTCCACCTTTATCAAAGATAATAAAAAAAACGATCATTTATACCCTATGGATTCCATGTAGGCTTCTACCTGGTGAATGAAATCGATCAAGCCAATCAAGAGGGTCTAATACAATTGGAGATTACATTCTAGAATGGTTGATTCCACAAGCATGACCCCAAGGGTCTAGTCTTGAAACATGCCTCGCAAATGTCGTCCTGCTGGCCATACGCCCATGACAAATTTGAAGATAAAGACTTCACAGAAAATGCCCAAGACTAGGACGAAGTAGTGGCAAATATGGTTGACCCTAAAATTACTAGGTTCAAAGCCGTGAGCTTGGATGAATAGGAGACGATCCTAGAAAAATCATCTCAAGGGGCCCTCATGGCCAAAGAAGAAATGATAGCAGCAAAATCCCCCCTGGTAGCCCCGGTACAAGATACATGTTTCCCCATGACTTAGGACGTGCGGGAGAGCAGGTTACTCATCATAGAACAGGAGCAGTGGATAATTGATTGGCTGGAAGATGACTCAGACCTCATAGTAATGACAGGGTCCCATGTCGATAACCCAGATGGAAGCCAGACGAGCCCAAGAGGCCCTAAATTCATAGACATTGATGAAATTACTAGGTTAGACGATCTTAATTCACAATGCCACTGATCAGATTGCCGACAGGTGTTTTGACTTAGCCAGAGATAGTAATAACATCAGGGAGAGAAAGTGTGAAAAAAAACCCTAAGCGAATTGATAAAAATCTATGATGATGATGAGAGACTAGAGGTATCCATTGTGACCCATGTACATATCGAAGAGGAAAAGGATCTAGAGAAGACATCTTCCCCAGTTCCCAGTGCTCAAATTTAGGGGCTTCCACAGAACGAACAAGAAGTTAAGAGTATCTTAGACACTGAGAAACCCAATGCATCGGAGACCCAAGCGAACAATCTGAAGGATGAGCCAAGTTTTGTCGAACAAAAGGAAGAATATCCACAGTGGGAAATCGACGTTTCAACAGTCGAGGATCAATTAAGTACTGAGCCTACCCCCGATGCCTCGATTTCAATCGGTACTCAACTCCAAAATGAGTGACAAACAGAAAATGGGCCTTCAGAACATAGGGAGGAAGTTCATGAACCCAGTCTTGAACAAGTATATACCATCGGGAGTATAGGGAGTACACTCACCTAGGGAGATCGAAAAATCCTAGAACCCATGGACGAAGTAGCTGAAATACATGTTATCGCTTACAACCGAAAAAGGAAATCTATTGTCCAGAGAACAACCAAGAAGAGGAGGATCAATTTATATTGCTCCATCCTCATCACCATAGAGGAAAACCTGATTAACACAGAGCATGCTAAGACATCCAAACTTATCGATGCAGGGATGGAAATTATAGATGCCACCATAGACAGAGCTAAAAGAGATGAAAAGGAACTGGTCACTGCTCTAAAGGAATTGGAACATTTGCGCCACATGGAGAAATACTACCAGGACACCACATAGGTCGCGATGTTCCTAAGGAGAGAATTCTAGGAGGCCTACAACAAATTTACATATGAGAGACACCTATTCATTGCAAGGATAGTTCAGCTTCAGGAAGACACCCTCATGGAACTTGTGACATGCAAATATATGGAGAGGTTGAATGAGAAAGAACAACAATCTGTGGAAAGGGTTGACTATATCAATGCAGTCCAACAAGTCCAAGATATAGAAGAGCATGACATGCAGGTGTTAAAAGAGAGAAGCCTTGATCGCATAAATAAATCTGCCAAGTATTGGGAAAAAATGGCTCGGCAACCTCATCGAGAAATCCAAGAAAAATGGGCCAAGTGAGAAGAAAGATGGATCAATATCAACCAGGTAATGAAAGACATCGGCCTCCCCAATTTTGGCACACCCAACGAATTTGTTGACTTGCATGACATAGTCAAGACTCACACCGAACAAGAGTCATCATGGGCCATGGAAATAGTTAAGGTGAGAGATATGGTGGTAGGTTAGGTGTGACAGTTCACGGAGCACCCAATCGAGGCTCGGATAGTGCTACAACAGTTAAGTGCCAAAATAGCCAAATATCAGGCACATGTAGTAGAGATCAAGGATATCCTTTCGGCCCCGATGGATCAACATATGTTTTCGTATGCTAACACGTGTGAGGATATTTTTATCTAGTAGTTGGAGTATGAGAAGATTCATCCGCTCAAATGAAACCATTAAATGAATTTTGAAGACTAAATGAAGAAAGTGCCATGGGGCACATTTTGTTTTTATTAGTTGCGCTTTAATTGTTATTTTTAGTTAATTGAATGTTATAAATAAGGACATCGATTGGTTAGTTAGAGGTCTATGGTTGTTGCAAAGACCCTTATTTTTTGTTTTGTTAAGAATTATTTTGCAGTTGCCTTTAATTGAGAAGTCCTTTTGGGACTAGAGACAAGTTTGTGTTTTTCATCAAAGGAATGTATGATTGGATGTGGAGAAGAATTATTTATTATTCTGTCTCATGAAAGGATGTTGTAATGAGTAAGGACTACTAAATCTGTTGATAAGTTATCTGATTCAATGTTTTACAGTTCTTGTCTTTAATGATGAAAATAAATCATTGTGTTATTATGTGATGGATGATTAGAGTTGAGTGAATTATTTTACTTTCCATCGTTTATCGCATGCATTTTTTCTTATGATAAACTGTACCCAGTCGACAATTGGAATACCTGCACGGTTAAAGTATTAGTATTAGGCTTGTAGTAGACGATCATTGTCTGCATGCTAGAGTGAAAGTGTTATCCCAAGCTCAGCCTCTTCTCCAGTAGTTAATTTTGTTCCCACTTTTCCACTTTGTTGGTTTATACTATCTTTATCTTATATGAGCTCCACCTAAGAGAAAAAACAAAAACGAGAACGTCTGAATTGAAGGAGAAAGCCTTCACAAGAAAACGTAAATCCCATCGATTATTTTGGTCGGATCACAAGATCTAGAGAACCATTCCACTATTAAATGTTACAGAGTCTAATTGGGCCTCAATGGAGAGTTTGGTTCCTGTTGTTGAGTTAAAGGGGATTTAGGACCCCTCAATAGAATTGGCACTAGAAGGAGGGCCTGAAAAATGAATGGCTGACACTATTTTCTACAAAATAATTCACACAACATGTAGATTCAAAACAACTCACATGCATGGCTACTCATTCCCAAGACATCCCACACACACTGAGTACTCTTGAGACAAGTAACTCACCCCAGCCTGAGGAAGAATGTATGTTCCCTGATATACCTTACGCTCTTCCTCATTAGGAATTGAATCAATTCAGAAGAATCACGAGATCATACGCTCGACAAATCGGTGTGCTTCCCTTAACCCTCATTACTTCCTCGAAGAAAACAAATAAGCAAACTAGTGGTCGAATCCCTAGACCAGTTTTTAGTTCACATAGTATAAGACCTAATAGATTTCTCCCTCACCAAAATAGAACATCCTCTTACTCTAATCCCCGAAACACCAGCCGGTAACTTCTCTGAGCCCGACGAGCTATCGGAAGAAGAAGGGTTTAACTTAGGATCTGAAGATATGGAAGATAAAAATGAATATGATGAAGAGAGGGGAAACCCACCACATAATAATCAACCTTGATTGGCCAGATATGATTTGGACATCCCTCAATGAGTACATAACCTTCCCTAACACCTAGAGAAGTTACTTCCTAAATTTGACCCTAAAACCTCAGGATTGCCTGAGGACCATATCAAGAAATTCATACTAGCTATTAGACTTATGAATTTCCAACATGAAGACGTAATTTGCAGGCTATTCCCCTACACTTTTGATAATTCATCATCCACGTGGTATTTTAATTTACCCATAGGATCCATAACAAGTTGGATGAAGTTTCAAAAGGACTTTCTAGATAAATTTGTAGAAGAAACTACTACATGAGCGTTGATGGCTGAGTTGTCCACCGCCACCATGAGTTTGAAGGAAAGAGTCAAATACTTTAATCAAATATTTACCACCATCTTAAAAAAAAATTCATTCCAAGGATAAACCTACTTAGGAGTTGCAAATCGAAGCATACATTAATGGTCTCCCTGTTTCTATTTCCATGTTTGTGAAGATGGTTGCCAAGCAAACTCTAGCTGAGAAATTTGAAGAATCTAAAATGATAGAGTTCCAAATGAAAGGATGTAAAGAAGGCCATGTGTCATTAGTTAAGAAAGAATTTCAACCTCCTCCCAAGAGAGGGCTATTGCGTACTAGACCCCAGGGAAACAAACATAACAAGCTCCTGAAAAGGGAAGTGGGGACATAGAGCACCTAAAATGCATGGTCAAGAAGTTGTCAAACGTGATCATAGAAATGAAGAGAAGTGTAGGAGAGGGGAACCAAGGCCAAAGTCCCTATAAACCTTTTTGAAAAATAAATCCACCATTCAAATCAATTGAACCTCCCCCAACCAATTTAAACATCGATGTGGGAAATGTGGCATCTGATGCTTTCTATACTTATCACCAAGATAATCACTCTGAAAGATACTTCCCTCAATGGGTGCATGCCATGAATTTGATGGCCAACCAATTTCTCAACAAAGTCTCCCTAATTGAACAATTAAGCGGCTTAGTTATAAATATTGTCGATCAGGAAGAATTTGCTCCCAGAAGAAGAATCCATGTTGATATGATACCCTGACCTACCAATGCCTTTTGGTGACTTATTTGAGGTTCAAGAACCACCCACGGAAGTCCTGGTTGTGCAAACATGAAGTAGAGGTCAACCTGACTCAAACGACCTTACTACAACCCCAAAATCAGGAGGAAAACCATCTCCCAATCACTCAAAAGCACCTTTTTATCCCCGATGAAACCCTATAAACATCCATACATGATAATCACCCAAACTGGATTACAACATAATAGAATATTTGAAGAAGTTGAAGGCTTATATATCATTTATGGACATATTTAGAATCCCTCAGCAAAAATACTTTATGTTACAAGATTTGAAGTCAGTAGAAAATTCTACAACAAGCTATGACCAAGGGAGGAGTCTAAATCCCACAAACCCAGAGAATAAACCAACTATGAACACCTACTCTAAATATAAGAAGATAAAACCTTTTTCCCCACTGTTCCTTTTAATGTTTGAAGTCTTCAACAAAAACCTCCATAATTGTTTGGTTGATTCAAGATCATCTTCTAATGTTATGCTCTTGTCTATTTGAAAAAAATTAAATGTTGTTCCTCTAAAAAGCGATAAACATGTGATACAACTATATAGAACCGAGGTGAAGGTCATGGGAGAACTCAAAGATGTAATGCTCATAATAGCGACGCATCCTAAATTTGTGCAAGTGATTGACTTCATTGTAGTAGAAATCCCGGAAGATTATGGATTGTTATTAAGTTGAGATTGGTCTAAGAAGTTAAACATATAATTTAGTACAGATTGGGCTCACCTTTGGCTACCATTAAAGGGGAACACAAACATGATCAGGATCAATAGGGAAATATATCTAAAGCATACTGTCACTGACTTAGAAACCCTTAATGAACCCTTATCGACATATTTTCTCGTGCTCGGAATTTATTCTTGTGACTCTGATTTCGGTAATTTCTCCCCCCTCTCATCTAATGTCCCTCTTACTCAAAACTCCAAAATGATTTTTCAAGAGAAATTATCGACGACGGCAGAAGAAACCCTTTTCTGCCAGGAACCTGCATTAGAAATCATGTAACAAACAAGAAAAAAAAAAGGAAGGTGACAAGAAAGAGGAAGTTGATATATTTTTCCCACAAGTTTGGACCTTATACTTTGATGGCTCTAAATCTCAAGAAGGTTCTGGGGTAGGGTGCATTCTCATTGAGCTGAAAGGTAAATGACATTTCTTGTCCTAAATACTAGAGTTCAAATGCACAAACAACACCACCGAGTATGAACCTCTAGTACAGGGGCTAAATAAAGACATAGACTTAAAGGTCAAAGAATTGAAGGTTTTTAGATATTTTGAAATCATCACCAGACAATTAAGGAACAATATACATTGCAATTCTCCACACTTGAAGAATTACCAACAGGAATTACACGTGCTAATAGAGCATTTTGAAGCTTTCAACATTACTGTGATTGACGAAGCAAAGAAAATTCTTGTTGATTCCCTGGCCACCACTATCACCTCTAGAAGATTATGAAGCCTCCCAGTTTATTGTGGAATTTCTCTACAAACCATTGGTGCCCAACCATATTTCTAATTGGAAGGTATTCAAAGGAGATGAACAGAGCATAAACATTTTGACTAACCAATATAATTTCAAATAATTGGCCATTGATGATGAAGTACTCTAGGAACAATCAATGGAAACCGACCCTCATATAGATCAACCGACTGATAAATTGAAGTCTCACATGGTAGCGAAGGGGATAGCTAATTTGGGAAACCTTTTTGACCTAAAGGAAATATTTAAGGGGTCAAAAAAAGTGAAGACCAACAGTTCTTGTCCCATGCATGAAACTATAAATCTCGGAACCCCGGAAAACCCAAAAAATGTAAACCTCAGCAAGAAAATATCTAAAGAGGAAAGGAAGGCCTATCTCAAACTTTTCAGACAATATCAATATGTCTTTGTGTGGTCCTACTGAGATCTAAAAACTTATGATACATGTATCGTTCAACACACTATCCCTTTAAAGCATGAAGTAAAACCCTTCCAACATAATCTCCAGAAGTACCAACCATCCCTGGAGCCTCTCATGTATCAAGAGTTAAAGAAACTATTAGATGCCAAAATTATCTTCCAGGTTAGACACTC
>CBVK0102974037.1:0-11086 GCA_900067695.1 Picea abies
GGAGGCTAGCTCGAGGGCACCATATCCAGGGCATGCAGGGGCCACGATCGACTAGGGTTAAACCCTATCCACCACAGACATAAGTTGAAGCGACACCATTTGTTATTTGGTGGTGTCAATATGTTCAATACTTTTATTACAACCTAATTTTGAAATGTTGACGATTGATATTTACAATTCCATCAATGTAAAATAATTATTCACTAATTTGAGAGAGAAAATATTGATTTCCTTTACCATTATTTTGTATGACTGAAGAAGAGCCGAGGTTTCATTTACCATTATTTTGAATGACCAAAAAAGAGTCAATTCTTAAAACATTTAAATTATCACAACAAAAAATATCAAAAGGGAATAACTTAAAAAATTAAACTAAATAATAATAATTAGAACAAAATATTATTAGGATGGAGGAGATTTGATCATATTAGTAAATGAAGAAAAATGGTGCATGACAGGGACCAGTCAACCAGGCGATGGTATAACTAGGGTCGATCTACTTTGCATGGGATCGATCTCAAGGTAAAATGAAGGGTTTTGATCCTTTGGTCAATTACACTAATGATCTATTGTTAGAATTGGAGATCTTCTCATCTCCTAAACTACTTCCTGATGCAGATCAACGCATGTATGAAGGCTCCTCGCCTGATTTTGGAAGGGACTCGAAAATCCCAATGCCAGTATTTTGTCAGAAGAACTCTATGTCGAATGAAAACATCATCACTCTGGGTACTACGGAGAATACCCTTTTCTCCAAGGAGTTAAACACTCCTCGTAACTCACAAGGGGACTCGTGTAAGGTGTCGAAGGTTATTTCCCCTTCACCAAACGAGGTGTTGAATACTTTTATTACAACTTAATTTTGCAATGTTGATGATTGATATTTACAATTCCATCAATGTAAAATAATTATTCATTGATTTGATAGAGAAAATATTGATTTCCTTTACTATTATTTTGAATGACCAAAGAAGAGCGAAGGTTTCATTTACCATTATTTCGAATGACCATAAAAGAGCCAATTCTTAAAACATTTAAATTATCACAACAAAAAATATCAAAAGGAGATAACTTTAAAATTTAAACGAAATAATAATAAGTAAAATAAAATATTATTAGGATGGAGGATATTTGATAATATTAGTAAATGAAGAAAAATGGTGGCTGCGTAACTAGGGTCGATCTACTTTTCATGTGGTTGATCTCAAGGTAAAATGAAGGGTTATGATCTGTTGGTCGATTACACTAACAATCTGTTGTTAGAATCAGAGATATTCTCATCTCCTAAACTACTTCTTGATGCAGATCAACGCACATATGAAATCTCCTCGCCTGAGTTTGGAAGGGACTTGAAACTCTTGGTGCCAATATTTTGTCAAAAGAATGCTTTGTTGGAAGAACACATCATCACTCTAGGTACTACGGAGAGGACCCTATTCTCCAAGTAGTTAAACACTCCTCATAACTCACAAGGGAACTCGTGCGAGGTGTCAAAGGTTATATCCCCTTCACCAAACCTACATACATCATCAAGGTCTCAATATTCTCTTTCGAAGAATGTGTCTATTGCTACTGTGAAGAGTGGGGAAAAAGATGAAATCTCTCTGAACTCCCCCTCTCATGATTTAAATCCTGACCCAGCTAACGATCTGCATTAAAATGCAAAAATAAAAATAAAAAATGCAAAACAAATATTAAAACTAGGGGTGGAAGAGTTGTGATTGTAGTAGATGAATACCTCTAAGTTTCACAAAAATCAAGCTTGCATGGGCAAGCCATAGTAGGAAACTTTGTAGGAAAGAGAATGGATTGTAATATTGTCATAGCTTGGATCGAGAAAGAATGGAAGCCGACCCTCAGTTATCTGCCTATTTTCCACCGTCTCCGATGGGGGCAATATTTCAATCTAATTTTGATGTGGAGAATACTCTCGTGGGCTAATGGTATTTGTATTGTCACATTTTTTGTTCAAAAAACTAGAATCCTCTCTTCGATGTCAAAGAGGAGAGCTTATACAGCCTTCCAATCTAGATCAAGCTCCCAAACCTCCCTATTGAATTCTGGTCGAACGAGGGGTTTTGGGCCATTGGTGGGGTCCTAGGAAATTCCATCATAACATATGAAAGATACAAAACATCAAACTATTGATATGTCACACAAATTTTGGTGGATATTGATCCCAGGAATGGTCTATATGAATCTATGGATATTTTGCTAGGTAAAAAAATCTACACATAGCAATTGGATTATCTCCATCTGCCTTTTCATTGTGCACGTTGCCACCATGTGGGACACTTGTATGCAAAGTGTAAATTGAGTTTCCAAAATTATGGCCAGGGTCACGACCAAGTGACAGTGTCATCCCCATTGCACGAGAAGACAAACTACAAAATTTTCCCCTCTCCATCACCAACCTTTCCAAATAAAGGTGATATTCAACATATAGAGGATCACATGTCGACTCGCATCAATATTGTACACACAGCGCATGCTCCTCCTACTAATCAGGGTATTGGGAAATTTATATCCTTGAACAACTTAACTAGAGACCTGGATCTATCATAATCCTATCGTAACACTCTAGAAGCGATATGGGATATCCACTCCACTATGTTGGTAAGTCCTTAATTTTGCATAACACTATCTCGGATCCTTGTACTTCCATACCTGTAATTGATTCAAATGTAAACTTGGGATTGTGGATTGAGACTCTCCTCCACAATGTGCTCATATCCCTGCCTCTACTTGATCCTTCCATAGTTTACATTTATCGTGTTTCCCCCTCTTACCTTGGTCCTGCAATTCCTTCCACCTCTCGGACCGGGTCTGGTGAAATTCACTGGGAGCATTCATCACACTCATCGGGGAGAGAGTCATATCTTCTGTGGCCTAGGGGACAGAATGTAGATTTTTCAGGAGGTATAGGCTCTGACTGTGTCAAAAAAAGTGGGCGTTAGAAATTTGGTTGTAAGTCTGCAATCAAGCACACACAAGAAAGGGTTTATCGTGAGGTTTATCAAGGTAAACAAAAACTTAACATTGGGTTTATTGGAGAAGGGTTGACCTCACACATGGTTGCCTGATGATGTTAATGTCCATGAATATGTGCGGCTTAGGAGGGAAATCCATGAAATTATCCCTTCGTGGACTTTGTGATTCTACTAAACCTGATATAATACTTCTTCAGGAAACCATGGGTCCATTTGACTCCTTCATATTTGACCTAATACACCTCTTCCCTGGATGGAAATTTACTGCATCATATTCGATGGGATTGTCAGGTGGTTTAATCATCGAACTGTCTCCTAGGGTTACTCTCACAAATTCCTACTCCATTATATCTATAGTCTTTTTACAGAAATATTTATCCTAGAGCTAAATCGGCACTTCAAAATTCTCAATGTCTACAGGCCCTATATTGGGAAGGAGGCATTCTGGAACAAAATTTTTAACTCTAGCTTGGTTAAGGATGAGATCTTGTTGCTTGGAGGTGATTTAAACTTTACTGTGAATAAGGATGAGATATGGGGCAGGTTGGGCCGCAAGGACAAACTTTCAAAATATTTCCTTCCAAAATGTGAAGCCTGCAATCTTGTATATGTGGAACACGTGGTTTTGAGACCTACATGGTACAAAAATATGAGTTGGGAGGAAGGTATTCATAAACGACTAGATCGATTTCTAGTTAAAGAATAATTTCTCTATCCCATTCCCAATTACCATTCTTGGGTATGCCAGATCTGTAGCTCGGATCATTGGCCTATATTTCTAGAACTTGGTAAAGCAGAACGCAAACCAGGTGTGCCATTCAAATACAATTCCAGTTGGGAAAATATTGATGAATTCAAGCACTTGGTCAACTCCACGTGGTACCCATTCACTATGAATAGGGTTATGTCCACCAGTGACCATTCTGTGGAGAATCCACAGAAGTTGAAAAAGGTAGGGACAATCTAGGCAAAAAACTGCAGACAAGCCCTTGTAAATGGCATCAATCTTGTTGAAAAAGAACTGGAGGAGTTATGTACCCAGGAAATTGATTCCCTGGTAGTGGCTACAAACGTAATGGAAGCTATAAATTTCTGGAAGCTAGGAGACACTCCATTTTAATTGAGAAGGAACAAGCATGGTACCTTAAGAGTCGTGCTCTCTAGCTAGAAGCAGGTGACCATAACACCAAGTATTTTCAAAAATTTGCTAATCACGGGAAAAATTGCAATGTTATCTTGGAACTGGAGGATCAGTCAGGAAAAAAGAAAAAGAGATTCTTTGAGCTTACAGACATGGGGGTATCCCATTTCAAAGATCTATTTACTGAGAAAGATCTTGAATTCATTGAGGATATGCTCCAACTTATAAGATATTATCTGAAGATGATTGAACATGTTAATAATAGAGAACTCTACAGAGAAATATCAAAGGAAGATATTTGTGTTGTGGTGTATTCCACGGACTTAGAACTCAAAGACACTTGGATAATCTCTTGGTCTAATTTTACCTTATCCCTGCATAAAGCTCACATCCATCTATCGGAGAACAATGATGAATTAGCTTGGTCCTATCCTCAGTCTAGCGGGTCATACTCTACCAAGCTTGGTTACTCCTCTTTAGTGGTCTGTGAGGAAGATAATCCCTCCTGGTGGTATAAACATATCTGGAACATCAAAGGTCCCATGGAGGCCATCTTGTTATTCTGGTTGATCCTCAAAGATCAAGCACTAACTTGGGATCGATTAAAAAAAATCGGTTATCAAGCCCCAAGCATTTTTCAACTTTGTTTCCAGGCATAGGAAACGAATTCTCATATTTTCATACACTGCGAATTTTCCAAACATGTTTGGGACGATTTGGAGAAACACACAGGTATCCTGATGCTTTAGGAAAAAGACAACACTTCCAATTGTTCGAAAGAATTTTTCTCGAATTTAAGGCTAGATGAATGGAAAGAGTTGCCTCTCTTAGTCACTTGGGGATTAATGTGGTTGGCCCGTAATGAGCACTTATTCGAAAATAAAGCTTTCCTGTTCATAAACTTATCTCAACAAGTTATTGCTCTGTCACACTTTTATAAGTCTCTTCCTTCCAATAGAACCCTCAGAATGCTTAATCCATTGTGTATAGATAATTCCAAGCCCTAAGGGTTCCTTGATGGGGCGTGTCAAGGTCCACATAAGACTTGTGAGTTTGGGTTCTCACTGTTTGTAACTCCAGCACATTTCTATCTTGGGAAAACAAACATTGGACCTGGCACCAACAATTTGGCAGAGCTCTCTACCCTACTTGTGCTCTTAAAGATGGCAAAAATTAAGAGGGTCAACAATCTTCATGTCTATGGTGACTCAAAATTATGTATTGGATGGATTAATAATTCAACACAACTTCATCATTTGAATATGCTTCAACTGGGTCAAAAGTTGCATACAATTGCGAGAAGTTTTAATGAACTTCATTTCTCTCATATCTGCTTCAACTGGGTCAAAAGTTGCATACAATTGCGAGAAGTTTTAATGAACTTCATTTCTCTCATATCTTCCAAGAACTAAATTATGAGGTGGACACCCTCTCAAAATAGGAACTCCAACTTTATACCAATGTTTTGGTTTGGGAAGAATTCCTTGATGGTTCATTTCTTGATAGAGTTGAGGACTCTTTTTTTTTTTCTTAGCACTTCCACTACTATGAATTTATTGCATATCTGAAGATGCAATTTCGATACTTTTTTATCACAACTACAGGACTGTTAAGTGTTCTCCATTGGTGTCTTGGTTGGTTGAACCAAATCTAGTTCACACTTTAGGGCCTTTTGAATGTACAAACTATTATCTTAATAGAAATTTAATTTTTATCGAGTAAAAAAAAGTAGTAAATGAATAAAATATCAATTAAGAAAATTTATTATTGGTTAAAAAAAAAAATATTGGATAAGTTATATTATGAAATCAAAAGGAGGGTTAATAATAAAAGGGGGTTATTTAATAAAGATGTATTATAACATGAAGTTATAGTATCTCGGTGGGTTAAATTGAGTGGTTGAGAGATGTGAGTTATAAGCAGGAGGTATTGGGGTCAAGATCCCGGGCGGGCTACCTCCATTGATAATATTGGGCCTCACTTGATGTCCCTGTTGGTATTCCATCGATTAAAAAAATGATAAAGTTTCCAAAAATGTGAAGAAAAAAGCTAGTAATGAAGACGATGGATGATAGGCTTCTTAGATTAGCTAAGTTTATAATATTTGCAATTAAATTTATTCGTTTGTTTTTCTATTTCTAGAACTTCTCTAATGACTCTAGGTGACTAATAGTGGGGAGTTAATGCTAAGACTTTGGTGCGATCAAATCAAATGAGGTCTTTTGTGTTGTGGGGATTATATGTGATAGTAGATTTGGTGAAGTGGTTATGAAAGGTGTTGACTATATGTTCCTTGAGATGAGTATTGATAGATCAGACGATTACCACAAGAATGGTGGATTCGGTTGTTATCACATAAAAATGGCACACAGAGACCAAAATACCAAGTGCATAGCGATACTCCAACTATAGTATGGATACCATGACATGTCTCTGCTAATTAACCTATAAGAACCCCTTTCCTACAGTTAAATTTTCTCAAAAGGACATAAAACCCACTTTTACATGACAAATCCCCTTAATTCGCTTTAAGAACCCTTGTTCCTAAAGTTAATTTCACTAAAAACCCATAAAACCCAATTTCACTTATTAACTTTAGAAACCCCCTTTCTAAAGTTAATCTTGATTAATTAATTCATAAACCATTTTTATGACTTTCCCTCCTAATTTTAATTTCAAGAAAGCAAAAATATGAAAAAATATTGTATTTTTCCTATAAAACAAGGAGGGGTCTCACCCCATTTATTCATCTCCCTCATTTTCACTCTCTCATCTCCCTCATTGTAGAATTTTCCCTAGTTTGCCCCTTTTTCATTTGAAACCCTTTTTTTTAAGGAGGTCATCACTACAACATCAATCTGGAGCTAGAGGAAGAGAGCAGCAACCAAGGCCACACACTCAGGCAAGCAAAGAACCCTCACAAGGAGAGGCCACCAAAGGATCAGAGTCTTCAAATCTTTATCCACAGGTGTATATGTAAAAAAAAATCCAAACTGAGTAATGGATTCATTTATTCTTTGATCATATTGTTGTTCTGATCTTTTATTTTTTGTTGCATTTTTATTTGCATTCGTAGGAATAGCATAGATTTAGAGGTAAATCAATTCAAAGGAAAACCAATGTTTTATTTTTCTAACACCTTTTGTATATATCTTTGAAACAACCACAATTTTTGCAAATTTTCACACTCTATCTGCATATTTGCATCAGCATCGATAAACTCCTTAAAAAAACAATGGGTTATATTTATATTTAATACTTTTGACGAATTATTTGAGCATCTTGAGGTTTGAAGAAGGTTTTGATATTCTTTTTGGAACCATTTCAACCAAGTACTTTCCAAACCTTTGGTGGATAGGGAGGTAGAGATCAAGGCCACAACAAACAACATAAGTCTTATGAGACACTCTACCTTGGAGGAAGTTACTTAGATAGTAATGGATATGACAGTTGGAACTTCACTTGGTCCGGACAAGTTCACAATATATTTGTTTTCAATCTTGTTGGACAATCATTGGAAGGGAGGTTTGGGAGGCTGTAACATCCCTGGCCCTCCAAAGGTCAGGCAATGCTACCAACACTTATGAATTTATCCCTTTAAAGCTCTGATACCATACTATAACATCCTCTGGGCTGTCAACCCACGTCGGGAGTAATGCTACTGTGGAATAACACTTATATAACATGCATTTAAATAAATTCAATACATTAACACAATAAGCACATAATTACTGCTAGCATACATAATCCATGGCATTAACAATAATTCATATGCACAACAACATTCATGATAACATATAAGCATCAAAGGCATGCAAAACATAATATTAAGCACAAACTGGTACTTATCTTTGAAACTAGATGTAATTCACCAACTACGTGTAGACCTTCCACGAACCTCCCAACCTTAGACTGCGCTACTCATCACTCTCAACAATACGTCACCCCTGAGCTGGGACTAAGCTCCACTGGGTAGGGAATCCTAGGCTAGGCAAGGTCAACAGGAAGACACCCAGTTACAGAGGATGGATTTTCTCCCAAGAGTCACTTATGCCCACTACTCACAGACTCTCACTCCCCACATGTCTGTCCCACCTCAGAAGTATGTTGGGTATATGTTATATTCTTTGCATGTGTGTGTGAGGGTGCGTCAGGTTCGACAACTGCGTCTGACGATCCCTCTAGTAGTGTTCTTTGTGTCATGTGTGTCAGTCACTTCCTAGGGGGGTCCCAGGGGGGGGGCAAGTATGCCCCCCCTGGTTACATGCAGCATTAGACAACGGGCGGTATCCTGGGGAAGCGCCCCGAAATTTGTTTTTGGATGGTTTTTGCTATTTTTAGTGGTTTTCTAAATTAATCCCGGATTAAGGGATTAGGAATACCTAAAAACATTGTATATATTGTATGGTGAATGGTGAAATTCGATATAATTAATATAAGAAAGGTTTTCCCCGATTCAGGGTTTCCGATATAAATCTCTGTGTACTATGTGAATGAGCCATTGATTAATTTTTATTTTGCTTAAGAACCTATATGCATTGCTTTACTTCGCAGGTTTAAAACTTACATGTGGTATCAGAGCTCGCTTTTGGCTTCAGAGGGATGCCTTTGTTGTAAGTCAACTTGCTCTGTTAATATTACGATTGCAAAAGAAGATAAGTGTATTAATTTGTTATGTTTTTTGCCAGACTCTTGGGATAATCTAGTTGTAGCAATTGGTAGTACCACTCAACCTACATTGAAGTATGAGGATGTAGTTTCATCCTTGTTATCTGAAGAGATGAGGCGGGAAATCATGGATAGTCATAGCATAGATGCTTTATTTGTAAGAGGTTGTACCCAAGACAGGAATATTGGTAAGCCTTCAGGGGGGAGATCTAAATCTACAGGTTGATCTAAGTCTCTGGGAAGACATTTGAGGAAATGTTGAAAGTGTGGTAAAACAGAGCATTATAAGAAAGCTTGCAAGTCTAAGAAGGTTGAAAAACCAAAGGGATCTGATAGTACCTCTTCCATAGAGGCAAAAACCTCCACTGAAGAAGGAGGTGATGTTTACCTAGCATCTACAAGTACACATGCAGACTGTGATGTATGGTTGATCGACTCAGGTGCGTCTTACCATATGAATCCTCACAGGGAGTGGTTCTCTGAATATGAAAAATACGATGGTGGTGATGTATTCCTAGGAGATGACTCTACAACCAAAATCATGGGACGTGGAAGGATTAAGTTGTTGCTAAAATATGGAAGGATTAGAACTCTCCTTGGGGTTCTGGACATTCCAAAACTTTCCAGGAGCCTAATATCTGTAAGCAAGTTGGATGATGCAGGAGTGGATACTGTATTTGGAAATAACACTTGCAAGATGGTACGATGAGTAATGATGTTGATGAGGGGAGTTTGGTGTGGAAATATGTACAATTTGTTGGGAAGCACTTATACTAATGGGTGTAACCATTATGTTGTCCTTGAGCAGACAAATAAATAGGACAAGACCAATATCGTCCCTGAAAAGAAGACCTTGATGTGGCATCAAAGACTGGGGAATATTGGAGAAAAGGGCCTTCGAACACTACACGGTAAAGGCATGGTTGAAGGTATGTCTAATTGCACTCTGGATTTTGATTTATGTGAATATTGCATATATGGTAAACAGAATCGACTAAGATTCCCATCTGGTGTTACAAGAACAAAGGGGATCTTAGAGTTGATACACAGCGATGTGTTTGGACCTATGCCTGTTCCATCACTAGGTAAGTCTGTGTATTATGTTTCATTCATAAATGATTTCTCAAGGAACACATGGATTTATTTTCTTAGAAAGAAATCTGAGGTATTTGATTAATTTAAAGAGTTTAAGGCTCTGGTAGAAAATTAGATAGAGAAGAAAATAAAGGTATTGAGAACAGATAATGGTGGAGAATTTTTTAGAAATGAATTCGAAGAATTCTGTAAGAAGTGTGGTATAGCAAGGTAGAAGACTACTCCATACACTCCTCGACAGAATGGAGTTGCAGAAATGATGAACAGGACACTGATGAAAAAAGAAAGGAGCATGCTCAGTGGTGCCGAGTTAGGACAATAATTCTGGGTAGAGGCCATGGGTACAACATGTTACTTGTTCAATCGATCACCTTCATCAACATTAGATGACAAAACTCCACACGAGGTATGGACTGAAAATAAACCCTCTCTTCAACATCTTAGAGTGTTTGGTTGTGATGCTTATGTACATGGTCCAAAGGAAAATAGGAGTAAGTTGGATTAAAAAGATGAAAAGTGTATCTGTATTGGTTATAAAGATGGTGTGAAAGGTTATAAGCTTTGAAACCTAGAAACTAAGAAGACTGTTTACAATCGAGATGTTGTTTTTAGAGAGGTAAAAGATGTGTCCAAACAGGAATTCCTACCAAGGCAAGACGAACCTGAGAAAATAGAGCTAGAGTTTGATGATGCAAAATTTGAATCATCTGAAGAAGATGATGCAGAAGAAGAAGAAGAACCTCATACCCCAGTATTGAGGAGATCAGTGAGAGAAAGAAGGAAACCAGAAAGGTATAGTCCACCTGATTTCCATTCAAATTTTTCTTTATCTATTACTGATGATGATCCCAGAATTGTCAGGGAAGCAGTGAAATCAGAGGATAGTAAACTCTGGAAGAAGGCCATAGTTGAAGAAATGGATGCCTTGGATAAGAATGAGACATGGGATATACTTGAGTTGCCAGTTGGAAGAAAATGTCTTGGTAGAAAATGGTTGTTTAAGAAGAAGTTAATACATAAGGAAAAGTGGAGAAATACAAAGCTCGGTTAGAAGCAAAAGGTTATTCTCAGGTAGAGGGAATTGACTTTGGTGATATTTTTTCTCCTGTTGCTAATTTAACTTCTATTAGATTTATTTTATCTATTGTTGTTGCTTTTGATCTTGAAGTGGGACAGATGGATGTGAAGACAA
>CBVK0102974068.1:0-12552 GCA_900067695.1 Picea abies
CTGATCCTAACCCCTCTCCATGGGTGATTAGTTAGTAGGATATGTTTTCTGTTTAATAAAGGATGATATTAGTTAATAAGGCCTAATAAATAAAGAATAATAAGTCAATGTAAGAAGACCTAATAGAAGTTTCCGCTTCTAGAAAGATCTTCCTCTAGAAGTTTCCTTAGAAGGTAGAATTAATATAAATAAGAGTAGGAGGCATTGGATATTTTTTCTTGGAGATTATTGTAATATAGATTTCCTATGTTGGAGGTTTCCCCCTCGAAGAGGCAAGTGAACATTGTTGTCATAATGAAGTTACTTTTCGTCGTGTTTATTATGGTGATTATTTTGGTGTTCTTTTGATATTTTATGGATATATCATTATTATTCTATCATTGTCTGCTAGATATTTTATGTTCTGCATAATATATTGTATCAAAATATTGCAGAACCCATTATATGCCCAGGTGAATTTGTCAAATCTAGGTGACACGTGTCCTATCTCCTTTCCACATCATCATCAACATGGGTGAATAAAGGGTTGTGATGCTTCCAGGATGATGTCATCATGATGATATTTTGCTTATCCATTTTTGGGTTCTTGGTCAAGCCATATCAATGAATCTCGTGTGTCTTTGGACCTCCCTACGTAACTCCAAATAAATGGTTGAGATTTACTCTCGAAGTTCCCTTGTCGAAGTCATTTTGGAAGAGCATACCCCGGCCACTCTAATGTGCACTTCCCAATGATGGTATTGATATTCTCATAGACCTTTTTCAAGTGGGACCGATCAACGATCCAGATATGCTCTTAGGTATCAAAGCCTTCTGACCAGGTGTCACGTTAGCATGCCAACGAAGCACTGTCAGCGCCAATAGACAATTCCATGTGGACAAGTGGAACCCACCAGATACACTGATCATAATATCAAAAGAGTGTGACACATGTCACACTTTCCTACCACCTCAGTTCTAGAGTGGACCAATGAAAAGTTGTCATGTGTCAAAATTATTTAAGCATCACGGTATTTTCCTTAGCTGATTTTGGGCTCTTGTTCAAGCTATATCGATGACTCTTGTATGTCATCAGACCTATCTTCACATCTTCATATATACAGTTGAGAGTCACTCTTGGAGTTCCCTTGTTGGATTCAGGTTGAAAGACTAGACCCCGACCACTTCGAGGGGCAACCCCGATGGATGGTTCAAATTTTCTCTTGGACCTCTTTCAAGGGGGACAACCCCGATGGATGGTTCAAATTTTCTCTTGGACCTCTTTCAAGGGGGATTGATCAACGACCCAGATCACATCGTGCCCTCAATCACACTTAGAGAAATTGACAATTAAAATTTGATTCATGCCCCTAGGGCATCGATTCAACGTTACACATGGCCTTCCAGCAAAGCATTATCAGATCCAATTAGAGGCATCCATGTGGACATGTGGAACCCACCAAAGGTACCCAAAATAATATCAAATATGGGTGACATGTTTCGTGCTCCTCTTCCACATCAGTGCCAACAAGCACCAAAAACAAGGTGCCATGTGTCTATGATGACATCAACAAGATAATATTTTCCTGAGCCAAACTTTGGTTTTGGTCACTCCCGATCAATGATCCATATCTTCTCTCAGACCTTTTCAAATTGGACTGATCAACAATCTAGATCTAGTCTGGTATATTCCATGGAGTTCTTGTAATCATACTTCATGTTTGAATCCCATACCTTGATAGCTACAACGGGTGTGCCTCTGATTGAAGACTGAGATTACTCGTTGAAACTGACCTGACGATTTCTGAGTCTCACACTTGTGCAGATTTGATTTCGAGCACCCAACAACAAAAGAAATGATTACACACTCTTCATTGACAGAGCTCGAGTGGATATTTTTGCCTATAGGTTTCCAAATACCACACAATCTCAACATAACATAATTCATGCAAGTAAAACTAATTAATTTTGACCAGAGGAGAAAATTCCCAAGAATCAAGAAGCTAGAAATGGTTTCAAGAAGTTGGAAGTGGTTTCAATAAGTAGTTTAGGGAATGAGCGAGAGGAATAAAAGAGAATGCATGCACCCATTGTCAAGGTCGATACTTTGGGGATTTAAAGAATTTTTGGTAACCAAAGTTGTTTGACCACACAAATACCTTGAGGACAATTAGTCAGTAAATGAAACATGAAACCAAAGATTTGTCCCCTACATTTAAGTTTCAATATGTAATTCTTCCTTCTATTGTGTATGTGTTCCTGTAAAGAATCTCCTCCCATTTTTACTTTTCCTATAACACATCTGATTTATAAAAGATTAGGAAACAAATTATACCTTGTGTTCAATGTTATTGCATGGTGCTTAATCCTGATATAGAATTTTTTTCCTCTAAATGAATGACCATTTCTTATCATATTTTTTGTGCATTTGAATGATATGCGGAGGGTGCCTCCATGTATTTGAGTGTATGAAGATGTTAACTTTTTGAAGCATGTTTTATAGATCTGTCTACATCTGTTAGAGATGTTGAATTCTTAATTTCTCAGCACGTTATTCCTTTTCCATAGGCTACATGATTCAATCTTAGTAGTTCCCTTTGTGTTTATTTTGTTCTTTCCTCTAACCCATCATTCCATCCTCCTTTTAACCTTGATTTTTTTTAAATACTAGTAAACATATTCCTCCGATAGTTGAGAGAATTTGTCATCTGATTTGAGATTGTTTGAGGTCCTATTTCACAATTGCACAATTATTTTACTGCAACTTGTTGTGTTCTTTGCTGAAATAGGAGATTCCTGAACTTTCTCTCATAGAACGAGGGAATCAATTCCCATTGCCTCTTCGTACCAGGATAAATTCACAACACTCACAGACTTGGTCAATGAGTCTAATATGTTTTCCAATGTGTCTACTTTCTCCAGTAGAGCCTTGTTACTTTCCATCATATCTCCTACAAAATGGTATTTTACATCAATATGCTTAGTATTTGAATGACAAGCAGGGTTCTTTTCCATAAATATTTCTCTTTGACTGTCACAACTTACCTTCATAGGTCTGCTGAGGAGCTCATCTTCTTCTTGAACACCCACTTGATACCAACGAGCTTCCTTCCACTAGGTAACTTGAATAAATCCCATGTCTCATTCTTGTACAAGGATTCCATCCCTTCAACCATGGCATCCTTCCACAGTTTACCCTCTACCAAGTTGACTACCTCACTGCTTGACTTGGGCTCATCATCGATGGAAGTTAACACAAATGTGGAAATAAAGTCGAGAAGATTGTACCTTTCAACTGGTTTTCTTATTGTTTTTGACCTCCTTACCAATGGATTCATTTGTTCCACCTCTTCCTCAGATTCAATCGACTCATCTGAATAATCTTCTTTGTTCCTCAGTTCAAACCGCACTATATCAAGATTATTCTCAGTTTGAAAAAATTCCTCAAGCTCATATTTCCCTCCGACTTCTCTAAATACCACATCTCGACTGTACACTATTCTCCTTGATGCATGATCCCAAAACTTATATCCTTTCATCCCTTCTTTGTATCTGATGAAAATACATTTGACTACCTTATTATCCATCTTTCTCCTCCATTCATTGGGAACATGCACAAATTCATCACAACCAAATTCTTTGAGATGTACCACTGACGGATTCTTACTAGACCATACCTCATTTGGAGTCATGTCAACTAGCACCAACGAAGGAGACATATTCACTATATATCTTACAGTCTTGAATACCTCCACCCATAATTCTTGTTTGATCCCAACACCACTGATCATACTCGCCTTAGCCATCAATGTTTTATTCATTCTCTCGGAAACTCCATTTTTCTATGGGGAATATGGTGTGGTATTTAGGCATGCTATGCCAGAATTCTTATAGAACTAATCAAATTCCTTTATATATAATTCACCACCATTGTCAGTTCTCAACACTTTAATCCTCTTCTCTCTTTGGTTTTCCATGAGCTTTAAACTCCTTAAATCTCTAAAAAAACCTTTGATTTCTTCCTCAGGAAATATATCCATATATTCCTTGAAAAATAATCTATGAAGGAGACATAATATAAGGATCCACCAAGTGAAGGCACCGTAACCAAGCCAAACACATCACTATGCACTAGTTATAGAATCCCATTTTCCCTTGTCTCTCTGGATGGGAACCTCACCCGACTTTGTTTCCCATATATATAATGTTCACAAAAGTCGACTTCTAAACCACATTCAAGAAAACATGACCATACCTTTTCTTTGCATAGATCGAAGTCATTTTTCTCCAATGTGTCCCATCCTCTCGTGCCATAACCTGGCCGTGTCGAGTTCATCATTTCTTGTCGAGTTGGTTTGAACCGAATTGGCTTGAGTCGATTCAAGTTGTGTCGACATTGAGTCGATTTGAATTTGATTCAATTTCAGGAGCAATGATGTCATTGCATCCAGTTTAGTTGACCTTCCCTAATAGCTTGTATAGGGTACCAATTAGAACTTCTTTCATTAAGACCATCACACCTCTGACCATCTTACATGAATCCTTCTGAAATAGAGTATGCACACCTAAATCACTCATCTTATTGAAAGATATCAGGTTTCTTTCCAAACCCTAAATGTGTAGCACACCTGGAAGGGTTCTTTTCCTCCTATTCCACAGTGCCAGTCAGACTCTTCCCCGTTTGACAATTTTGGTTGTCAAGTTGTCCCCTAAGAACATATCACCCCCATCATATTGTTCATATTCACAGAACCATTATTTATGTGGTGTCATATGATAGGATGCTCCTGAGTCTATCAACCAAACATCTTTATCTGATTGTGTACTAGTCGACGCTAGGTACAGATCACCTCCATTCTCCGAGGTCATCTTTTTCTCATTCGACTACTTCTCGTCGGATCCAACACTGACTTTTGCTACCTTTGAATTACAATCATTTTTATAATGCCCATATTTACCACATTTCCATCATCTTCACGTTGACTAAACCGGGGATTTAGATCTACCCTTCGAATTAAACTTTATACTAGAGAATATGCCTTTATCTCTGTATACTAGTCAACCTCTCACTACCATATCATCTTTGGTCAATCCTTCCATGTTATTCTTTCTCATTTCTTTCAAAAACAAAGAAGTAACCATGTCCTCTAGCGCTAGTGTGGTTGTATTACTCCTAATAGCCACTACTAAGATATCCCAAGAGTCTGGAAAATAAAATAATAGGATGATACACTTCTCCTCATCAATGATCTTAATATCCACAGACGATAACTATATTAACACGGTGTTAAACGCATTTAAATGCTCAGTTACCAAACTTCCATCACTCATCCTCAAAAGATGTAGTTTCTTTCTTAGAAATATCTTATTTACCAAATATTTCGACTGGTATAAGCTTCCCAGCTCATCCCATATTTTTTTGGCTGGGTCTTCACCTCATACATTCAACATCACTTAATCTACAAGACAAATCAATATCGTAGTTATTTTTTTTCTTTCTATTTTATCCCATTCTTTCATCAATATTCCTGTTGGATGGGTACCTGGATAGACCACTATCCATGGTTCTCTATCCACAAGAATATATTCCATTTTAATCTTCCAAAGCTCAAAATTCTGGCCACTGATTCTTTCTATCTCTATTTTGGAATTTCTCGCCATTCTTAACCATGATCTTTAAAACAATTTATGACTTATGACTCTTACTATACCTTGGGTTTAGTTCTCGGATTCAATATTGGAAAATCAAGATTTGATATACTCACTAAAGCATTACGCCACTATGATAACTCACTTGTCAGGGCAGACCTAAACTCCGATACCACATGTTAGGAAATGCATGACACTTCCACACTAATCCTAGCAGAAGAGAAGAATAATTTAATCAAGAAAGAGAATGACACAAGCAATCACACAGTACACCGATAATTTACCCTGGAAACCCTTAATCGGGAAAACCAACATTCCCTTGGTCATTCTTCTCTCTTGTTTTCTTATTCATTCAGAATAAAAGGTTACATGTCTAACCTTGGTCCACACCTGATCCAGGGGATCAAATTTTGCTCAAAATTCAAAGTGCTCAGAATCTCTTCAAATCGAATGGGAGCGTAGGCCTCGTCATTATGAACCCAACACAACTTGTTTGGGTTCAAATGGAAGTCATGAGCGAGAGATATCGCGTTCTGTTAAAAATGACAAACAAGTAAAAAAAGGGATGCTGACTATACAGTCCATACAAATCCTGACGTGGCATGTCCATACGACATGTGGCAGAGTTGGATTGGCAGGACCGTATGACACGTGGAATTCATTGGTTGACAGACATGGATGAATGATATTGCGACACATGGCAGATTTTGGTTGGTTGTACGGTGCCATGTGGCCCAGTCATGGGATGCCTCGTGGTACCTTGTTATTGGTTGGTTGTATAAAATTTATTTGGAGTCCACCGGATTCGACCCTGTGACCTCCATCCACATGCATAGCCTTTGCAAAGTTCGCACCACCAATGCGCCACCATAGTAGTTCTTACTATGTAATAGTTTTAAAACTATTTGAATTTGTTTATGTGGCTAGTTGGGGCGCGTCCAGGCTGGGGCTTAGCCCTAGCCCACGGTCATATATACCATATCATATGACCCTTTATCACACCAGTTGGCGTGTGTACGATTTGGTTTTGTATGTGGTTTAAACGGTTATAACTCCCGCCAAATGTCCATTGTCTATCACCTTTAGAATGGAGCCCTGTTTTGCGTTTGCGCGTGGTCACATGGGCCACACGACCTCGGCCTTAGTGGTTAGGGGCTAGGTGTGCCCATAACCATCCTACAGTTCACACCGTTTGTGCAATTTCACCCGGTGCTGAGTTTTAAGGCTTAAATGCGTGTGGGGGCTAGGTTGAGCCAACAAGGGTGCATTTTGGTGATCCAGAGACAACAAGTTTGAAGGGGAACTTCCAGGAAGCCTATCTTCTTTAATTTTTGGCCAAACGAGGTGCCAAAAAAGCCCAGCTAGGGGTTTTTGGATGTTATAGAGCCATTGGAGCCATCTATTTGGCATTTTTAGCAATGTAAAGCACATTTTTGAGCACTTTGAGCAAATAATACAAAAGATCCATTGGAAGCTGGACCAGGAGATGTAGCCCAAGAGAGGGGTGAACTCCTTTATCATTTGTTGTGTTATATGTTTTATGTTCACTATTTATTGATGTTTTTTATATGCATCTTGAATGAGTAAATTCTATTAAGGTTGTGTTGCAAAATTGATCCATTTGCATTTTAACATGTGAATTAAATCTTGCAAATAATTTCAAGAATACAAGTCTTCTTCATTTTTAGATCAACACCTAAGACACAATTGACATCATACCCTCTTTCTCAGGAAAGAACAAGCCTGTAGCCCATCCAGCTTACATATCAATGACCAACAACCTACAATTACACATGTATTTACCTGCAAAAGTTCATTCTATGATCACCTTACAAAAAAAACGTTTACAACCTTACAACATGCCTCTTTATAGGATTTACAATAGGAAAAACACTAAATATTGGTGCCCAAAAATGGTTATAGATCCATGCATATTGTTGGCTACAAATCCAGCAAATCTTGAGCTTCTGTTACAATTGACTCCAAGTTGGGTTTACTAGTCAATTACCAGTTGGCCTTCATTCGATCTCTAGTTGGTCATGTCATGCCCACACTTTGACCTCTTTTTGGTTGACTTGCCATTGATATCTTCAACTTCGACTTTACCCGGTCAACTTCCTCAACCGTCGACTTGTTGTCGATCTACCTCGACTTCGACCTGTTGTCGATCCACCTCGACTTTGAGTTGTTGTCGATGTTGTCAATGTTTTTGATATACCTCAACTTCAACCTACTGTCAATCCACCTCTACTTCCACCATTAGTTGATTCATCTTGACTAGACTTTCACTGCAAAGAATATAACAACCTAACATAAATATTCTCCGAAGATATGACATTGTAAGCTATGAGACTTGATGGTGAACAAGCCTCAAGAACTAGGTCATTAACATTTCACCTAACGACTCCAAAGAAGGAAAATTTGGCCTCTGCCAAAAGACATACTGGAATTCACCCTGATTCTAATAAGGCTTCGATATATTCACATCCAGAAAAGATTGTCACCTCGAGAAATGTCAGAGAACGTCTTATCTCTTCTTTTTCAGGTGACCCTTATCTAGAAATATTTCCTTCTGTTGTTCATCAAAGTGTTGAATCCATAAATATGATTGATATATCTGAAGATTCACTTTCTAATTTAAAATCTACATCAAAACCTTTGATAAATATTCAAAATTATCCTTTAGAATTTAGCCAAAAGTTAGTTCTTCTCATCGACCCTTTTTGAAAATTCCTGTCCCTCCTCTGTCCTTTGAAGCCTGTAACATTATTTTACAAAATCTTATGGATGTCTTAGGTGGAGGAATACCTGGGGGAAATCAACCTCCTCCCCCACCACCTATAAATCCTTGGGTCACTTCTAGATTTTCTCCATTGAATCTGCCCCAAATTACCCATGACCTCCCTAATAATTACATGAAATATCTTCCAAAATTTGATGGGGATAAAACTCACTCAATTGAAGAGCATATGAGTTATTTCCATGACTTTACAGAAAACAAGTTTGTAGAGAACAATGAAATCTTCATGATGATATTTTTCCAAACTCTAGGGGGATTTTTTAGAAAATGGTTCAGAGAGCTACATGTTGCTTCAATTGATGGTTGGCCAACTCTAGAAGCTTTCTTTATGAGACGATGGCATGAGAAAAGGGATAGCCTATACTACTTGAATTAGTTTGTTCCACTCAAGAAAAGAGACAAGGAAACTGTCGATGATTTCAACAAGAGGTTTAATAAGCTCTATAAAAATATCTCTGAAGATATAAAGCCATCACAACCAACAACTAAAGTGACATACGTTGGGGAATTTGATGTTGATTTTTCCATGAGTTTGAGAGAAATAAGTTCCCTTACCTTGCTAATAATGTAAGAGGATGAAATAGACATATACGGAAACATGATTGTATCAGGAAAGGTGACACAAAAATAGGATTAGGTAGAAAAAAAAAGGTCAGGAAGAGTGTGGTACTTCAGATCCAAGTAGAGAGCCCCAGGAAGAAAATATGGATGAGATGTTTAGATTTATTAAGAATATGACAAACAAAATGTCTAGATTTGAGATAGAGAATATAAAGAAAAAAAGAGTCCCCCAATAAGGAGGATTAAGGAATCCTAACCCTAATCAATTAATAAGACCTCCTATTCCACAACTCATGAGAAGGGAGAGAAGAAATGAAGAACAACCCATTTGGCCTCCTGTAAAAACCAACAATGATAAAAACTTCATTGAAGAAGTACTGGAAGAGAGCTATGATGAATACACATAATAAATCCACCTACCTCAAGATGATAATGATATCATACATCTAACTCAAGATAACTATGAAGGGTCACTAAATCCTAGGCAATTTGTTCTTGATCCTCAACACAACAAAGGATCTTTATATTTAGTTCAGTACATAATTTTTATTGATGCACTACATGCTGAGATGCATAAGAAGTATGATCTCAGGCCTCGATAGGATGCAGCTATTACAAATAGTCAACCTCGGGATAAGAAATATGGTCCAATGTTGTCCAAAGATAAAGCAAAACATCCCTAAGGTAGTTGAAGTTTTGGAGTCTATTAAAAGAGAAAAAGAAACTAAAGAACTTGAGGAATTAGTTTCACCTTTCAATATGGAACATGAATTGTCGAAGATCAAGATTCTTGTGCCTTTGGTGGAGCTGGATAAAATCCTCTCATACCATAAAAAAATTGAGAAAATGATGCAGGGGAAGGGACCAACAAATCCTCCTAATACTTTGAATGTACAAGATGAGTCCCCTACCATAGTTTTTGGTCCTCATATTGATGACAAAGAGGAATTTGTGGCACCCTTCTATGTGACCTTGAATATTCATGATAAAACAATGCACAATTATATGCTCTATTATAGAGCATCACACATTATTATGCCCAAATTGGTCAGGGAAAAGTTGGGGTTGGAAATAACCAAGCCATGTCATGACCTCTATTCATTTGATGCCAAAAACGTGAAGTGTTATGGGCTGATTGAAGACATGGTTGTTACCCTGGGCCAACTGCATGTTAAAATCATTATGATGGATGTGATGGTGGCTGATGTACCTACCAATTATCGAATGCTTATATCCAGAACATGGGCATGAAAATTGAGAGGCACTATGCATATGGATATGAATTATGCCACTCTACCTATTTTTGGAGGAGATCTCACAAGGATGTACTAAGAGACAAAGTTTTCTTATGTGGTTAATGACCAAAACAACCCTTTGAATCATCCCATATATGTTGTTGATGAATATCTGGGTTGTTGTGTCCTATCTGTAAATGAAGATTAAAATGAAACCCCAATGCTTGCAAATCCTCTTGTAAGACCTATGGAAGAAGTGAATGGTATATGGAATTTTTTTTTTTGATGGTGTATACTTAAAAGAAGGGTTTGGGGTCACTGTAGTTGTCATCTCCCCCACCAAAACAAAAATTAATTTGTCCTACAAGCTTGAGTTTGAGGCCAAAAATAACATGGATGAATATGAAGCCTTGATCTTAGGCCTAGAGGCAACAAGAAAGATGCAAATTACCAACTTGGTGGTATTTTGGGATTCAGAGCTAGTTGTGCAGCAAGAAAAAGGATCCTATCAAGCAAGACACCCAAGAATGAGGGCATATAGTAATCAGGTATGGGATATGATTGATAATTTTTATGAAGGTTTCAATATTTATGTTGTATTGAGAGAGTTTAATCAGTCAGTTGATTCCTTAGCAGTAGTTTCTTGTACCTTTAAAGTACCAACCACCCCTCAATTTAAATATGAGATCGAGATGAGATACAAACCTTCCATTCTTGATAATATCAAATACTGGAAAGTTTTTTGAATATGATTGAAAGATCAAAAAGTTCATGGAAGTGATATATGAGTTTGCAAATACTCATATTGATTCAGATGATGAAGAAGATACCAAACATGAGATTGGGGAGGAAGCTAAAGATATCCCTAAATTTAGAAATCACATAGCTGAGCATAAAGTCTTTCATATTAAGAATAACTTTGTTCCCAAAGGACTGATTCCTTTAGAACAATTGTTTGCTACAAATAATGTACTTGTCAAACTAGTTGTCCTCCCAAAAGATGACAAAATTGAAAAATATAATATTGGGACTCAAAAAGATCCAGAATATATTAAGTTGTCGAAAAATATTCATGTTGATCACAGGGCAGAATATTTGCAATTGTTCAAAGAGTACATGGATGTCTTTGCATGGAGATATGAGGACTTAAAAACTTATGGTACCAATATCATCCAACATCATATACCCCTCAAACCTAGTACTAAACCTTTCAAGAAGAAGCTCATGAAATTTAATCCTCTTCTTTTTCCTACTGTTCAGAAAGAGGTGAGAAAATTATTAGATGCTCGGATTATTATTCCCTTAAGGTACTACGAATGGGTTGCTAATTTAGTTCCAGTGAGAAATATTAGTGGGGAAACAAGTTTGTGTGTGAACTTCAGGAACCTGAATAAATTCTCTTTGAAATATAACTACCCACTACCCAAGATGGATCATATACTACATAAAGTAGTAGGGGAAAACAAGATAACCATGATGGATGGTTTTTCAGGGTACAACCTAGTGGCCATGAACCTAGATGACAGAAAGAAGACAACCTTCACAACACCATGGGGACTTTTATGTATGAAAAAATGCCTTTTGGTATGATAAATGCAAGAGAAACTTTTTAGAGAGATATGGGAATTTCTTTTGTGGGTGAGAGAGACAAGTTCATTTCCATATACCTTTATTACATGACTATTTTCTCCAAGACAGATGAATATCACATCAAGCATTTAAGGAAAACCTTTGTGAAGTGTAAGAAGTCTGGGTTGTCCTTGAACCCCCAAAAGTATTATTTTTCTATGGAAGAATTAAATCTTCTTGGCCATATGGTATCCAAATAAGGGATGAAGACAAATCCAGAAAGGGTGGAGGTGATCAAACAAATTGCTCAGCCTACGAACAAGAAAGAAGTACAATATTTCCTAGGTAAAATAGGATTTTTGAGAAGGTTTGTCCCCAATTTCACTAAAATGGTGAAGCATATTACCAACACGCTAAAAAAATGTTAGAAAAATAGGATCGTGGAGAAATAAAATAAAAAAAATGCAGAAACAAAACAAAAAAGATACACAATACAAGAGAGACAAAGATTTATGTGGTTCACCCAGTGTGGGCTATGTCGACCAGAGAAATTGCCAGGTCCTTCCTTTATTATTATCCAGCAAATGAAGGGATACAACCTACAACAAAACTCGTTGTAACTTCCTCTTCTTTCTTTCACAGTCTCCTCTCTCAGAATACAATATTTGACATCAACCATAGCCGCAAGGAAGAGTGTACATACTTCTGGGGTGTAAATACTTCATGGGGTATAAACACGGCTGAAAGTAAAAGACCTCT
>CBVK0102974245.1:0-15611 GCA_900067695.1 Picea abies
AATAAAAATTGATAATAAACATTAATGCTATTTGATAATTTGATAATAAATATTAATGCTATTTTTTTTATTATATGTATTATTTAATTATTATTTTTTGACAAAAACTATTTATTAATTGTGCATTTAGTTATATTAAGTTTTATTGTTCAACATGTATTTCTCAACTAACTCGACAGAGACTCCGTTGCCATGCAACTCTTGTTTATATATAAACATAAAGAATAAAAACACCATGTTTAATTGTATCTCTTTTTTATTTTATTATATATTATAATGAAGTATATTATTTACTATCTTTCAAAATCTCAAATTAAGTATAATTAAAAAATAAACATTTTAATAAATATATGTATTTTTAAAATAATCTATTTATTTTTCTACATAATTTTACTTAATTCAAAATATCAAATTTTGAATAACTATTAAGGATAATTAATTCAAAATTAGTGTCAACCACATGATAACAAACTAAAAAAATAAGGATAAGGATATTTTTTCATCTAAAGAGATTGGATCCAATGGTGAAAAATAATGAGTTTTTCACCATTGAGCAAAATTCAATTCCATTGAAACCGTTTCTGATATCCTCCACAAATACATACCCCATTGCCCATCTTTAAATAGCAAGTTAACTACCTCATTCAATATCCTATAAATATCAATAAAAGAGGTTTTTTCAAAAGATTTTGCAATCACTTAAAGTTCTTCCATAAATGAGCACTTCCCTTCATCAATTAAATGTGTGAGAAGAATGTTATGTAAATGAGCATTTCTCTTCAACCCCTCGATAATAAGGGATGATTTTTTTTTTTGGTAATGTTATTTTATAAAATTTATTAAAATAAATTCTCATAATAAATAATTTATTAAAAAAAAATAATCTTCTTTTATGATGATAAACATTTTATTTAAAAAAAATAATAAAAAAAATCTCATGACAAAAATTCTACTAACAAATAATTTATATAATTTATATGAGGGTGTGGGGAATATTGAGAAAAACATAATATATGAAGGTGAGGGGAAATATTGAGAAAAACTTAAAAATATATATATATATGTGTGTGGTTGGGTGGGTGGGTGGAGGTAGAGGGGAATATTGAAAAAAACATAACATATATGAGGGTAGGGATGTAGGGAAATAAAACATATTGTGTTTTTCTCAATCTTTTCCTCCACCCCCACCCTTATTATATGTGGGTGGGGGTGGCACGAAATATTGAGAAAAACATAACATATATGAGGGTGAGGATGGAGGGAAATAAAACATATTTTGTTTTTCTCAATATTCCCCCACCCCCACCCTCACCCTCACCCTCATTATATGTGGGTGGGTAGGGGTTGGAGGAAATATTGAGAAAAACATAACATATATGTGGGTGGGTGGAGGTTGGAGGGAAATAAAACGTATTGTATTTTTCTCAATATTTCACCCCACCCCCACCCTCATTACCCTCATAATGAGGGTGGACACATGGGGGGAAATATTGAGAAAAACATATTATGAGTATGGGGGTGAGGGAAAATATTAAGAAAAACATAATAACCTATAAGAAATGAAAAAAGTTTGTGCTCCAATAGATGGACAATAGTCCAAAACATTTAGAAAAGGAGGAGAAATTTATCCATGTAGACCACATTATTTTAAGATAAATTCACATATACAACCATCTTTTCCCCTTTACGCCATCTTATTATAAGATAAATTATATTTAGGGTCATCTTTTGCCTCACAAAATTATCATTTTATGTAGGATAAAGTTTACTTAAAAGTATCNNNAAAATTATCATTTTATGTAGGATAAAGTTTACTTAAAAGTATCATTTTTAACATAGTTTTATCAAAATTTGAAAAATTATTTTACTTTGAAAACATGCCCTAATCATTATGCTTACTTGTTGTTAGTGTTTTTTTATTGATTTTTCACCAAAAATAAGTGTGGCTACTAAACGTGTCTAAATGTAATAGATTCATTTTATCTAACAAAACAAAATATTTTCTCTAACAAAAATTAAAAAAATATATTTTAAATAACACATGTCAAAAGTTCATCCAATTTACATGCACATAACAAAAGAATATTTTTGATAATGTGTCAACAATACATTTAATCTACTACACATAACATTATATTATTCAAGGATGAATCTCGTCCTTGAAGCTCTTTGAGCATTTTTTTTTATGCTTGTTTGTACATCATATATATGTCTGGTGTACCTTCTTGCATATGGGTTAGGATATAACGTTGGCATTATATGTTGATGCTAGTCGTAATGAAACAAAGATTTTATAGTACCCATACACACTGACGTACAACTTTGTCACGCCTGACCATACCCCCATCGCTTAAAAACCTATTGGTGCGACAAATGAGATTTATCCTACTTGTATCATATATAATGATGTTGGTTGAGTTGTGATCCGGGGGTAATGGGTGAGAGTTTTTCTCTATTGGTCTAAGTTTTATTCCTAGTAGATGGTGTTTTTGATATTTTACTGCAAAATCCTTGCACAAATTTGTGCTAAGAGTGACAATTCATTAACTCACCTCATAGATCTAAATAATCTAATAGTGAAAGGGAAAATTGGGGGAAACAAAATTAATTTTGAGCTAATTTGGTCCGGCATATCATTTTCTAAAACACATCTAAAACTAGATTGATCACGGTATAAAAATCCCCAAAAACATATGCATATGCAGACACATACTAAGTGTCATTGGATACAAATTAGTTTTTTAATATATCCATCCATGGAGTCAATCTTAATACTCAATAAGGGTTGTGAGTAGCTTAGTCCTTACTGTTTAGATAATTTGAAAAACATTTTTTTTCCTTTAGCTCGCAATTTGTATTAAAAAATTGAAATAAACTAGTATTAAACAATACTAGATGAAATTTGTATCTGCATCTTACACTATGAGTTCATTTGTGACTTTGTATTGATAATAATTTTGAGAATCACAAAGTTGTTTTATTCAAAGACAAAATCAACTTTAATAATGATTATACATAGCAAGATCTATATATTAAACATATATACAAATGGAATTAATGAGAGAAAAGGGAGACACCACTGCAAGTTAAGAATTAATTCATCTTCAATAAAAACTTACCAATTATATACAACACTTTGATACACTAGGTTACGAGCAAATGACAATGTTTGATCTTGAACCATCTCTTTAGAATCTTTTTTTCCACATAAAATTTCACTTTATATTTATATTAAAATATAAATTGTTCACATATCAAACTTTTACATCAAAAAAATCCTTTGAATACTTTATATTGTTCCATCACCCAAAATGTTTTGTGGGAACTAAATCTCTTTAATATCTTAAACATGTACTAAAAGTCAAAATTAAATGAAAGTGGTCTTTTAAGTATTTGTTTTTTACTGTGTTAGGATAAATGCAATTAGTTGCAATATTAATACAATTACTTCAAAAGATATACATATAATCATAATTTACACTCTTGTGAATCAAACTTGTAACAATCACAACAATTTAGATAATTTCTAGAGATTGAGTGTTAGATTTCAACAAAAACACAAATATAAATGCGATGTAGTCATCAAGTCAACTCATTTTTCTTTGTTGTGTCAAATCACCTATCATGAGTGTGAACCATGTATGGAATCGTTAAGGTTTAGCTTTGAATATATACATTCTCTTATCTTAAAATCAGATTCAAACCTTTATTCTTTGGTATTGGACATTGGTACGGGAATGATGTTTATTACCTTAGGTGTTATGTCATTAGGATATTGTTATTTATTTCATCCTATTGTTTATTGTTTTCTTAGTCATTTAAGTAAGGTTAGGTACTTACCATGTAAGAAATCAACACTTCATTTGTTATGCAAGTACTAGGAAATGTAGAACTGTAAAATTTTGTCAAATTAAAAACTCAATTCAAAAAAAATATTGATAATATATTCATTATCAAGTGAAATTCAAATGTTCAAGGTCTCTATAATATTTATCAAAATATAAACCAAGATATTCAAATGAATCTCAATATGTGACAAAATTTATATACTTCTAGTATTTGTTGAAATCACGTTGAAATGTACATCTTTGCTTTGCAAATTTATCGAAGAGAATCCCAACATCCACATAAAATTGAGTAAAAGAAAGATCTCTTTATGCAAATCAAACATCTAGAACTATCACTCCATGTAAGATGCAAAACTTGCAATATCATGAATACAAAAGTAAAATGTTAGCCCAGTAAAATGTTAGATTCAAACAATAGAGAAATCTAGTGTCATCCTCATATAATTATTAATCATTGTAGTAAACTTAAGTTCTAACTGGTTATGAATCAAGTCTAGATCTTCATTTGCATATTAGATAGAAAATTATATCTCATAAAAATGCAAAGTAGTCTATATTTTAGTTCTTTCTATGTGCATGGTTAGAACAAAGGAATTAATCCCAAAATCTTATATAAATCAAAGAAATGACTCAAGTTCATTATTTTCAAAAAGTAGTTAATGCTAATTACGATCACCATGTAATTTTGGCTAATCAATTTCAAGTGAAAGTTATACTATAAAGTGTTTTATTAAGCATTTATCAATATTGGCACATTCAAGCATTTTACACCAAGAGGACATTCTACATTGTTGTGAGCCAACTATGCACAAAGTAGTGGAGTAGATCAATTAGAATATCCTATTCATATATATTTATTGATGTAAGATCACTAAACATTTTCTCAATCCTTTCATCATCACATGGATGACCCTTTGTTTGTAGAATAAAACAAGAGAATATGTCACTGAGAAACAATAACCAAGAGCCTTAGAACATATAACATACATGTTTGTGCACATTGAGATATAAAGGGAAAGAAAAATAAAGTGACTATGCAAATTGCCAATCAAAGTTATGCCCATAAAAATGTAATAGCATAGTTATTATCTTCCTCAAATTTCATGAGTTATAAGATTCACAATTCCCAAATATTAAACATCCTTTTCATCATAAGGAACATGTAACTTTGGGCTTACCTAAAGGGATGGAACCAAAGCTTTGGCCTCCTCTACAGTGTTAGGGAAAATATTTCCAATCATGCAGAGTTGTAATGGGAAACACCGTTTATATTCATATAGTATAACTCTTTTTAAAGCACTAATTTGGAGCACAAATAGATATGGATTGTGTGAGTCAATGATTACACATCTTAAACTCATCCAATCCATTTATGTGAAGTAGACTACAAGGCCCATGTAAAGAATTTCATAACTCAATTCCAAAACTCTATACTATACAAGAACAATTGATTACCTAATCCAAAGGGGGGGGGGGGGGGATTTTAAATATAACCCTTTTTAGAATTTTAATCCAACGGATTAACATAAAGGATAATCTCAAAACTTGTTTCACAACATCTAGATTTTTGTAATCATTGCATTGCTTCATGTACTATAAAGATCTTTCAAGTGCCCTGTATAAAAATAATAACTAAATCAATAACTTGCAAATGCATATTTCAAATAATAATAAAGTCAATGTATTGGTGCCCATACTAACATACCCCTATTCCTTCATAAAATTTGCTACTGAATTCATTTGAAATACATTTGCTATGGAGGGAAGGGAGGGATAAAAAAGTACTTATGTAAATGGACACAACAAATGTTTTTACTATGACAATTTAGATGAGGGATCACTGCCTAAGTTGTTCAAGTCTTCTCTCCAAAACTAGTGTAAACTTAGAATGAATCAAATATAGTTGATCTACAACTATTTGACAAAGGACTTAATTGGGTGAATGAGAACAAACTATACATGCTTAATGAATGGTATCATGTCCTATAAAAGAACACATAAAAGTACTAATAAAACACATATGACAATATGATTGTTAATTGGACAAAGAAATCCTGCTAAAATAACCGAAATTGGGTTGTATACCTTAGTCAAAGAAGACAAATAAATGAAAATTAGAGGATAGGGTCAATTTAGAACTCACTTTGCGGACCCCAAATGAATTGGATCGAACCATTATACTTGTTTTCAATTTGAAGAATTAGTTCCTTACTTCTAATTGAACTGTCCCGTTGCAAATCAATTAAAATTTGTGCATGAATTGCTTCATTTTCTCCTATAAGCTACACAATAGAGGTAAATGAGTAGGTCAGAAGAAACAAGGCCAGAAAACCTACAGAGGACAAAAAAACATAACAATGTGAACATACCCAAAGAGGATTTAATTGTTGCATCAACTTTGTAATCATGCATACCTATAGCTTCAACAATTCTTCAACAATTCTCTCCTCTAAGCATCTAAAGCCCTCTCACTAAACCTAGAAACAGAGTCTCTATAGCAACTTCTCTCCTTTGACCATCTAAAACCTTATGGATAAAACCATAAAACATAGATAACTATCCATTTAAGAATTAGTGCCCTACTGAAAATTGAGTTGTCCCATTGAAAATAAATTAAAATCTATGCACAAGTTGCTCCATTTTCTCTTGCAAGTTGCACAATAAAGGAAAATCAGTATGTTAGATGAAGCAAGACAAGAAAACCTGCAAAAGCCCAAATATAACAACACTGTGAACATACCTAAAGAGGATTTTATTCTCACATCAACCTTGCAATCATGAACACCTGTAGCTCAAATGATTCTCTTCTTCAAGCATCTAAATCACTCTAACTAAACCTGGAAACAAAGTCTCTAAAGCACTAAACCTAGACTTTGAAATAAAGTCTCTAAAGCCTCATCTCTCCTTTGATCATCTAAAACCTTACACTTAAAACCATAAAAAACTAATAACTATATGGGAAAAGAAACATGAACCAACTGTATTCGAAAATGAAGTTAAAAAATAAAAAATAGTCATACCCATTGAATGATTGTAATGTACCACAAATTAAAAAGAAACAAATATTGAGAGAAATTGCACAAGGTATATTTCAAAATAAAGTTGGAGAAGAAAATGAAACAACACTATTTCATAAAGCATTTTTCAAGCAAATCCATCTTCCCAAACGAGTGTTCTTAAGGTTTCAAACAATGTCATAAAAATAAAATTATCAAGAGACAAATCCTCTCCCATAATAACCATTCCTTTAGGGTAAAACCATAAACAAACACCCCCTCCAAGCTCATGCTGAGGTGGAGGCATTCAAACGACTTGCCCCAAACAAAAACCTTACCATGGCACTATAGAAAATATTCTTTCCTCCCATCTAAAATATTAGAATAATAAAAAACATTTAAATACTATTTCAAATCTGAAATATTATAATAATAAAAAAATTTAAATACTATTTTTTTATTATTAAAATTTGACTACCCTAGGGTTAACTTGACGAATGTTTGAATACCGCTGAAAATAATACCAGAGCGGATAACAACAGTCTCCTGCCGCCTACGGCAGGGACTGATAACCTCAGTCAATCACATGTATGCAAGTCAACACGCAACGTTAGCGCAATTACAGTATAATCTCATCTCATCTGTGATTAAAAAGGTTTTTGTGCTCTGGGCCTTGAAGTTGCCTCACTTTTCAGCCTTTATGAATGGAGTCACAGTGGAAACTTAAGACAGGCAGAGTAAGGTCATAAACCTGAACTAGTTTGGAGAGCCAACTGGTTTTAATATGTAACATCTATTTGTGGAATTGTACAATGAAGGCACAAGATGTACAGGCTTGTTACATCTAGACATGATTGTAAGCCCAGTTTGACAGTTTAGGATCAATTCTTAATTCAGTGACAAAGTTGGGATCTGTAGAGCATTACAAATTTCAAGATGTGTTTTCTTCAATTGCTGATCATTCTAGCCTTTCCATTCATAAAAGTCTTATCAGCTCCAGAAGGTCATGTTGTGAACAGGCTGCCCGGACAGCCTGCTGTGACCTTCAAGCAATATGCTGGATATATCACAGTGAATGAGAAGAGCGACCGGGCTTTGTTCTACTACTTTGTAGAAGCTGAAACAGAACCAGATTTGAAGCCTTTGGTTGTGTGGCTCAATGGAGGTTAGTGAAATGTGCGATTGTTTTCTTTTCATTTTCCTGCTGTTTAAACGCTACAGAAGGACAAAACATGGATGATAGGGTTCTTAATTTGTATAGGGCGATGGGCTGATTAGAGTACGACTCTTTCTTTGCCAGACTCAAAACATTTCTGGTGTTCTCAACAGGGCTGAAACTGAACAGATATGCTATAATTCAGAAAAAAATTACAGATGGCTCTCTTCTTTTAATATAAAAACACTTTCTGATGGTCTTGAAGTCACTGAATTCCTGAGCTGTCCAAGGGCATAATTTATTGTCCATCCACTTCTCTTGTTTGGTCTGAACGTTTGAAATGCTGATTATTGACTGATACTTAAATGTTATATTCATTGATAGCTTATTGGGTTTTGGATATGATTATTCAGAACCCATTGGGTTTTCAATGCGAATTTTTTCTGCTATACATATAGCAGGTGGAGATTGCCTTTACAAAAACAGTAGCTAAGTTGCTGATTTTTTTTTTCAAATTTGATTGTAACCTGTAACAAGGTCTCTCAAGAATGTACATGAACATACTATATTTTATTATCATGTTTGGGTCTGGAAAATTACAGGGCCTGGTTGTTCTTCATTCGGTGTTGGGGCACTATCAGAGAATGGTCCATTTTATCCCAAGGCAGGCAAATTGATAAGAAATAGTTGCAGCTGGAACAAAGGTAACATTTACCAATATTCGATTAGTGAGGAAAAGTACATGGATCATAAGCATGTAACAACAGAATATCAATATCAATGCCTTTTAGATATTTATTTTTGTTGTTGGTGAGTATAACTTCATTTGAACTTAAATGATTAATTTAAAAAGGTTAAGATGAAATGAAGACATAATCAATTTATTGATAATTACAATTTTATTTTATTATTATATATTTTTATTATTCTAAAAATAGTGAATTTCATTTGCATCTCAGTATGCATAGATATCTCTCTACTGAGCTATAGATGTATTTGATTATTCTTACAAATCTCAAGAACACTGTATTATAGATATATACTACATTTTTGTTTTCACAAATATGTTTAAAAATGTGAGGATGATGCTAATTTGCAGAAGCAAACATGCTTTATCTGGAGAGTCCGGCAGGAGTTGGATTTTCATATTCTAACGATCCATCGTACTATATGGGTGCCAATGACACTAAAACAGGTATCAGATGCAAATTACAGGTTAAATTTTCTACGATACTACATAGTATGGTATGTAAAATAGGATCTGATGTTCAGATGTATGTGCAGCTGTCGATAACTTGCTATTTCTTCATGGTTGGTTTAACAAGTTTCCAGAGTACAAGACAAGAGAGCTATATTTGACAGGAGAGAGCTATGCAGGTGAAGTTTGTGATTACACTCTAGGTTCCTTTTTATAAATTTCTCGGCTGAGATAGATGGGAACGGAGCTGTCTTTTGATTAATTAAACCGTCCCATTTTCTACTACCTTGGTTTGAACTAGACAAACAAAATATCCCCAATCCGATTTATCTGCTTGTTCTATTCAGAAATCATGAAAAATGTTTAAATCACACTTAGAGGAACTAGACAAACAAAATATCCTCCAATCCGATTTATGTGCTGGTCCTATTCAGAGATCATGGAAAATAAAATATGTTTAAATCACAGTTAGAGGAACTAGACAAACAAAACATCCTCCAATCCGATTTATCTGCTGGTCCTATTCAGAAATCATGAAAAATGTTTAAATGACAGTTAGAGTTGTTCAAGTTGAATCTCAGAATTGCCACCATTTCAACTGCCAAGCTTGGCCAAAATCCTCCCTAAAAAGATGTCAAAATAAAGTTATTTAGTTAACTACATGTCTAAACTTTCTACATTTTGAAATTTTTTATTGGAATTAGGTAAAACAATGTTTTGGCGAGATCACATTTTTTGTTGTTGTTTAAATTGTATTTTTGAATTCATTGAATGCATAAATGAATTCAGAACCTTGAAAAATCTTTGAAATACTTAGATTATACAGACTCAACCACTCAAATTTACAATTTTATTTTTCTAGAGATCAAATTGATCAGAAAATATACCCAAAAAAACATCTAAAAATATACCAAGAAAAACACACAAAAAAAAAAAATGTTTAAACTACAACATTTAGTTAAAGATTAACCCAGGCAAATGGGAACAGGGAGCTGTCTATCCATCTACCAAATAGTCTCATTTACAGCTGGCTTGATTAGAATTAGGTGAAAAAAAAATTCTTCCAATCTATTACTCTGTTGTTCAAACCGCATTTATGATAATTGGGGTTTATTCAATCTATCAATATGTTGCTAAAACTGCAATTATGACAATTTGGATCTATTAAAAAACCATGGAAAATGTTTAGATGACAATTTTGAGTTGATGAAATGGAATTTAAAAATTATATTCATTTCAGCTGCCGGATTTGAACCAAAATCCCAGAAACAGGGCAATTTAGTTAATACTTAACCCAAGCCAGTAAGAAGTGTCACCAATCTATGGAACATTTATGCTTCTGTCCTACTTCAGTGTTTTCCCTCTTCTTCGAACTGACTTGTAGGACGTTCGTTCTGAACCAGGTCACTATATTCCTCAATTGGCAGAGCTTATTGTGGAGGAGAACAGAAAAAAGAAGATCTTCAATCTGAAGGGTATATCTGTAAGTAAGGGTCAATCAATTTGGGACAATTTTTTTTAATAAATCTGAATTGGATGCATCTACGAAATGGATAAAAATCTAAACCAGTTTGCTTCTAATTAAACTTGTAGAGTAATTCGATAACTCCATCATATACCTTTACGAGCACATGGAAAGTTTTGTCTTCTGTTCAAGCATGAAGATTGTTTGATTATTTTACCTGGGCTGCAGATTGGCAACCCACTGCTCGATTTCATCACAGATCTTAATGCAAGGGCGGAATTCCTCTGGTCACATGGCCTTGTATCTGACCCAACATACAATATGATGAAAACTGGCTGCAATTATAGTCGCCTTCTGGATGAAGCCTTCAGAGGCGGAGTGTCATCGACCTGTGAACACATTTACTTAACTGTCAGCATGGAAATCAGCAAATTCATTGATAAATACGATGTTACATTAGAAAGCTGTTTATCATCTCTTCTCATGCAGAAGTCTAAGATGATGATCGGGGTAAAAATTAGTTTATAGCGCTCTCAAGCTATCTTTTCCTAGATATTATCTTAAAAAGGGTTTATATTCTATAAATTATTCCAATATGGTTGAACAGGTGACACGAACCGCAACAGTAAAGCCGGACGTTTGCGTGCAAGACGAAGCTACCTCCTATCTGAATATGGCCGATGTACAAAAAGCATTCCATGCTCGCCTTGTTGGAAATGTTAAAACATGGGAAGCCTGCAGCGAGTATGTTTGGTTATAAATAATTTATTCCAAGTTATCAGTTTTTTGTTTCTATGCTTACAAATTTTATTTGGGTTATATGTCCTGGGAATACATCAGTGTACTTGAATATGATGATCTTAATTGGGAGATCCCAACTATTCCATTACTTGGAAAACTTGTCAAGGCTGGCATAAGGGTCTTGATTTACAGGTACACATATCATTCTGATTTGAAGAATATAATTTCCAGTTCTATTAATGTCTACTCTGTAATCTAACATAAAGTTTCAATATATTTATATAAAGAATAACTTTTCTGTGTTTAAATGTATATTGTCACATGTAGTGGAGATCAGGACTCTATCATACCTCTAACTGGTACACGCACATTGGTAAACAATCTTGCTGCTTTTCTGCAACTAAATACAACAGTTCCCTACAGAGTCTGGTTTCAAGGAAAGCAGGTGAGGTTTAATATAAACACTATCAAATTCATCATACAAGCTTATTATTGTCTGGAAAATCTGACTCGTGTTACAATTGAAGAGCTCTACGATTGACATGAATTTTTTTTTCCAGGTGGCAGGATGGGTGCAGGTTTACGGAAATATTTTATCATTCGCAACAGTGAGAGGAGCAGGTCACGAAGTACTGAGAGATCTTTAGTATTATTCAAGGCATTCCTACAAGGCCAACCTCCTCCTAGCATCATGATGTAAACAAATGGATTGCTGTAACCAAATTAATGCACCTTTTGAACATTCCTATGGAATTTGTCAACTAAAATTGAAACTTTGTCAAATAAATTTAAATTTGAATTTAGTTGGAATTATTAACTTTTCATTTTCTTATAAATTAGTGTGATATTTCTTCATACCAAAAAGGGTGTGGAGGTTGTGATTGCTATGTATTGTTCAGATTTTGTCATTATGTGAATATTCTACTTCTAAGTTTTAAGAGGTTATTAAATCTAATTATTATGTGAATATTCTACTTCTAAGTTTTAAGAGGTTATTAAATCTAATTGGATATGAGAAATTTTTTCAATTAGTTAACTTTTATTTTGATATGATATTTTTCAGATTTTGTTATTATGTGAATATTCTACTTCTAAGTTTTAAGAGGTTATTAAATCTAATTGGATATGAGAAATTTTTTCAATTAGTTAATTTTTATTTTGATATGATATTTTTTCAATGATTAAGATAGTGTTTCTATGTTAATATAAATACTATCTTACTATATTTATATGTAATATTATTTAATATTAACAATTCATTCAATACCTTTTGTTTTGTGGAAACTATCTCTACTATCATGTTTGTTAACATGGTCTCAAAGCTGGTACAGATTTTACTCTCTGGTGCTAAGGATCCATAATCATGACTGTTATTCATATCTTTAATCCTCTATGAAGGATTAGTGTATGGAAGAATAGATTGTTTTGTGAGTGTTTCTACAATATGTCTGTAGTGTTGTTGATAATTAGAGAAATCAGTGTGCTTTTTCTCATTGGAGAAGGGCATGTGTTGCTTCATGATTTTGTAGTATGTGTCCTATTAAAAGCCATGTGAATTCTGCATGCTACTGCATAGAGATTTATATGTCAAATTGTTAGTGGATGCCAATTGGTTGCTGAGAGTAGAGAAGAATGTAGAGAGATATTTGTTGTATCGAAGTGCAGGTCTGTTTTCAGATGTTGCTTTGAATATCTATTAGTGGCTGCTTTGAGTTAAGGCTGGAGTGTTGCTATCGTTGATCGCTGAATGTAGAGCAAGACATGAAGGGCAAGCAAAGCCATTTGTAATGAATAAGAAGAACTAGGCGGTGCTTCGAAGGTGAATTTGTCATCGTAGAAGGGTTAGTTTCTACGCTTAATTCATTGGAGGGGCTACATTAGGCAATTGTTGCTTCAAAGGCAGAGGCGCATCTATTGCAGATCGGTAATCCCCTGCAGCGGATTGAGAGTTTTCCGGGCTCAAATTTGTAACTATGATAATTTGGACTGCTCTTCAGAGAAGAAAAAATGTCGAGCGGTGGGTTTCGAGTGTTGCATCTTGTGAAACCATTTCTTTCAATCTTACTTGTGGTCCAGACAGCTGAAAAATAAATACCCTTTAGGGAGGAGTTTCTTTACACTGTAATCTCCCTTTCATCTTTCTAGTATTCAGTGAGTTGCCTCTGTATGGAATACGTTCGGCGACCGGTGCATATCCATTCTATTGGATGCGTGTAATTCTGGCTTCCAATTGGGGCACTGTTATGGAACTTGGTATCATTCACCCCAACTATTACCTCGGTCCTAGTAATGCAACTTTGGGAGGATCCAAGATAATGATTAGATATGTGAGAGTAGATATTATTATGCATCAACAAAAAAAAGTATCAGCCCTTTCTATTAAACAAAGAAATAGAGTACATATAAATACACAAGCTTTGTCTCAAGATAGAAGAACTATCTTAATCTACCTGTTGAGAAAATATCTCAACTTCATACCAATTTAGGAAGCATCTAGTTGGAGTGAATCTCTCACATCCAACTAGTTCCAACAACTTTCTAAAGACTAGGAACAAACAATCTAAGTGAGCTTAACTCACACAAGTTGTCATGTCTTTAGAATTAGAGACAATCTAAACAAACACACCAACACCCCCCCATAAGAGAAACGTAGAAAGGAACAAAGAAAAACAAAATATCGGTTTCGACAATAAGAACTAATAAGGTACCCATGTACAAACTCTCATAACTGGAGAAAATGAGAAAAATCCGCAGGAAAAAGCTCTTCTCCAAAGATAAAAAAATGTTAGTGTTGAAAATGGCATTGGAGCTGAAACGGACGAAGATCCCACAAAAATGCTTTGAAAAACGAAAGCATGAGACCGACGAAGATTCAAAGCTCCAATCAGGAAGCATGACCAAACTCTGAAGAAGAGGGCCAATTAACCTCAAAGAACATGGTTGAATTCTGATGCAGAAGAGGTTTGGTTGTAGAGGCACAAGAATGACAGACACAGACAACCACCACATAAGTGCTTCAGAAAATAGGTGTTGATAAGAACTAATACAAAGGCTTCAAACAAAAGCAAGCACCATCAACCATCAAAATATCAATGAGGCATGTGGAGGCTGAAAACTCTAAACAAAAAGTATGATTGAAACTCTAAAGGGCCAATTAACCCCAAGTTGTCAACGCCATCAAAGATCCATGTAAGAACTCCAAGTTTCAAACTTCTCAAGCAAACATCAAAGATCCATGTAAGAACTCCAAGTTTCAAACTTCTCAAGCAAAGACACTGATCCTATGAAATGAGTTGACTCAAAAATCTTGATGAGGTACTCATGTACAATCAACACAAACATCATAAAATGAGTGTCCTTATGGACACTAATCCATTTCATTAGAGTACATGGGTCACTAGCTGCTGCAATTGTTGAGTCAAAATAAGAATTGGTGCTCAATACAAGGATCACACTTAAAAGTGGTTGATGTCAAACAAAATCGGTGAAGCATGACGAATCACCCAAAGAAGCATTGCAGAACACCCCCACAATGTTGAATTGAGTGGAAAAGATGATGGCAATGGATGTCACACCCCACAATGTTGAATTGAGTGGAAAAGATGATGGCAATGGATGTCACAATTGATACCTAAAGTATGGAGTATGAGCTAAATGTGACAAAGATGTAAAACAACCTAATAAAGATACCATCCAAAGTGGCGGCTCCAAGAGACTGTGAAACAAGGCAGTAACATCGAGACAAATGCATGGTTATACTCCTAAACTATTTGCACGAGTGTCACATAATCCACTACTAAAAGGTACAAAACGAGAGCTACCATAAATAGCCATCACAGACAACAATCTTCAATATGGATTCAGGCAAAGAAGACCATTTTAGTTACCTATTTACAAGTGAAGAATCAACATCTCTTAATTTATCCAACCCGTGAGAAAAAACAAGAATTTCACAAATGTGGCATGAAACCAATCATTGGAATTGAATGAAAGGCTCTTTTAAAGGAGAAGACAAAAGCTGGAAGCTTCAATGAAGATAACCCCCAAAAATACAATAGATGGGAAAAAAATCTATGCCAAGAACCTCTGAAAACCCAAACCCTTTAGAATAGCTCCCCATCTTAAAACCAAAGGCCCAAGAAGCGACTGAGGCTCTGAAGCGGAAATCGAAAGAGGAAGCAGAAAGTCCTGCACCTTGGCATAATTT
>CBVK0102974344.1:0-10584 GCA_900067695.1 Picea abies
TGCCATACGTATGCCCCTTCCGTAGGCACGGGTAAGTCGGGGGGATTTGAACTTGAGACCTCATCGTACATAACACGCTATATCACGGCACTTGCCAATTGAGCTGCCCCCCGGGGGCTGACAGTAATGCCAATATTGTCTACAACTAAGAATCCTATAAGTTTCTAGCATTGATATTTTCTCGACCAATACCATGGGAACCCTATATTGGGGTGAACAACCTAAGGGACTGCATGGAAGTGAAGGGGGTTCATTATATAGGGTTGTGCAAGTTTATGGGAAAGAGATATGGTAAATTGGTATTGTTGTATGGTTGAGAAACTATGAGAGTTGATTATCCAAACTGGTTTGGGAAAACTAGAGTCAACCTAGGACTCATCCTTGTGGATTCATAGACCTGGGTCAGGGGCGACTTGTTGTTGAGATCTAGAACATCAATGTCTAAGGTTGGGTGGAACATTTGATGTATGCAACCAGCTGATGAAATTATTTTAAAAGATAAGTCTCTATGTGTTTCTCTGCTAGTTGATATTAATTGTTTTGCATGGCCAGATATGCTTTATCTTTTTTTCATGCATGTTTCCTATTATTGCATTTGCATTATTATGTTCATTATTTTCATAAGAAAGGTATCAAATTTCTCAATCGTCTCAAGCAGGCAAGTTTTTTAGGCACCCAAGAAGTGGGGGTATGTCACAATAAACATTATTATATGGAAATTATAGGCAATTACAATGTAGCAACGAAAATAGCAATCCCTATAACAATTCCATCCATTACCCATGCAATCATTTAACAATTTAAACACATAATCCATAATTTATGTATATTTATGGAGTTGTTACATGAGAATTTATAGCAGCATACATATACACTGCTTTTTATACAAAGTAATTACAGTTCCTTCATTATTTTGGCCTCTTCTGAGATACCCACAATGTCATTTGCAATGTATTGACACAATTTCAAATCAATTTACATAACAAAGGCATAAATATGTCCTCAACATTTCAGTTAATGGTTGTAACAACCATTTAAATTTGCATACAAACATTTTCCAGACAACCCAAATGACACTCATGAGCCAACACTAATTTCCAACCTAGTATCTTCACAAATTAAGCACGTGATTCTTATTTACAACAACAATAACATATTTAATCATCAACCTTTACTAAAAAGAGATCAAATTACTTATTTTTTATAGGATTTCACTTAAGGAAATAACTCCATGGGAGAATTTTTCCTCCCAACCATAGGCACCAACATTTGTAGGTGCCACCCCTGTGTCACACAATGAAATAACAAAGACGAAATAAAAAAGACTAATTTACTATATATGGCTATGGTTTTCTTAAACAACCTAATTCCAAACTATTACAACCAAATAATTACATATCAACCTATTTTTATAACAATGTCTCACTCACTAGACTCTCTTTCCCCCTCATCCCTACATAACACAAGGAGTGGGATCCCCTTCATTGCTAAAACATCACTTGGGTTATCCCACTTCCCTCCAGTGTTCCAAAACACATAGCTGAAAAATCTATAATGTTGTGAACCAAGGAATCTCAATTGTAACCATTACCCATAACTAAACCATGGCTTCTATATTCATTCATGGAATAAAAACTATAGTAGCAACATATTTCTCTTGGCAACAATCATACTCCAACACTAGCATTTTATCATACCCCACATCAACTCCACCAACATAAGTGAATGGTAAAATGAGTCAATGGTTTTCCCCAATATTGAGAGAATACCCCTCCCAAATATTTCATGCTTACTAAGATTGAATGGGAAACACATTCTCATCCAATAAGATTGGAAAAAGTAACATATAGCACATAAGACAAGAATAATAAGCTTGGAAAAACTAACATATGGCACATAAGACAAGAATAATAGGGAGGCTTTGGAGTGACACTTGGCTTTACTAATAAAATAATATTTATTGGAATTGCCCCTATTTCACCTTTTGTTGATTCATTGCCTCATCCTAGGGAGATATGCAAGAGATATGACCCCAAGTGTACTTTTATTATTGTATTATTATTACTATTTCATTTTAATTTCAATATAATCAAATATTAACTCACTTACCACATACTTACACATTATGGTCATATGGTCATAGGAGGTATTACATTCTTCCCCCACTTGGAAAAACACATTACATGTGTTCCTCTTTCCAATTAAAACAAACCATTAATTCATTATTTACTTGTCCTTTAAAAATCACTAAGGAAAACATACATGTTATAGTCATTTTTATGTACCAATTATCCTATCCATAAGAATTATTTACAAATTTGTAGCTAAAGAATATGTACTCATAACACAAAATGAGGTATGCCATCAACCAAATACTTGTCTATATGTATATTTCTTTGTTTTACAAGGTTTCCATGGGAAAGATTTCATCTCACTATCCTTTCTAACACACCCTCCTTGATTCCAACAAATATGCCACATGAATCTCTCATAGTATATTCATTTAAGTTGCTTCTTCCTTGCACCAACTATCCCTTCTAGGATCAAGCATCCCCAATTCTACTAAATAATCCCTTGAGCGATCCATCTATCCAAGGCTTTCACATGCAAGAATGGTGCCAACTTATAGAGTTTACCGCTAGGCATTCCACTGGCTGCCTCTAATCAATTAATAACTTATGGTATTCATAGGGTTGCAGTGTCATCATAGTCGCCTTCATTCTGGGAATTCCATCTTACAGTAAGAATCATTTATTCTTACTCGATAGATTCACCATCCACCTATGTCATAAACATAAAATACAAATATTATTAATCACCTCTCTATGTTTTGGCCAACTTTTGAAATAATTATTGTAAAAATAATATTCTAAATAATATAGGGAGTTCCACATAATACTTAACTTTCAATTGTGTAGGAAATAGTCCCTATCTTTGTTATAGATTACTTTCATTGCCATATCCAAGAAACCACTTTCTATAACTCTCTTCTCCCCATAGAGATTTCATGTAGTCCAATAAAACATGACTACTTGTGCATTCCATCTTTTCACCACAACACTAGGAAATGATCTAAGAATTATAAATACCAATAATTCAATCATTTCAATCCCTATTATATAAATTTCAATGAAATATGGCACAAGTATACATTTGCACAATGAAATCAACTATATGTGCCACCATATATGCGTGCACAATGACAAAATTTACATAATCTATTTATGGACACCCACTCAATACATCCTTGCATTGATTTAGGAATACCATATGCTCATGTCATGTGTTACACATGATGATTTGGAAGGTCTAGCCAACAACTTGACACATCATCCAACCACCTCCCCAATACCTACTCAAGCATTTGGACACCTTTCTATTCAACCCAAACACAACAACAGGGATTCACCTTCTTAGTGCTCTTTAGTGTTGGCAAGAAAGTTACAATCCACAACAAGGAAATAAGCAAGGAGACCTTTGAACACTTCTACGAAACTATAACCTTTCCATATCCAACAATATTATGGCCTCAAACATGTCATATGGCATTCATTCCAAGACATGAGTATAAATACTCATTCATTATGGTTGTTAACTCTCACATGACATGACATTTTATTTCATATCAATACCTTCTAAATTGTAAACAATCTTATATGTGCTTCCAACATTTACCATGCCAAGTGGGGTATCATTCACATAAATGTATTGAATCACATAAACATATCAATTTATGATATCAAATCATGACTAAAGGAATTCTTACATAAATTCCCTTCAGCATCTATGCAACATAAGCATAACTAAATACATACCTACATGGCTTCCATCAACATCTTTCATGATACCTGATCAATAGTTGTCTTATGAAGGCCACGCAATCCTTTCACCAACTTTTGATCAACACTTTATTGACCTTATCCTTTCTTTACAAGGATGACTATAATATGCAACAATAGCGTTGGTGTCTTCAACCACACTCTCAACCAATTCTAGTTATACGACCAGATCAATCATATTTAATGTTTATTCCATACTCATGGCATATGTAATAGATACTAAAATTTACCAATATCCATATTGCTAAAATTGTAGAGAAGAAAGGTGTCTACCCATGCTTTTGTGTCCTAGAGCTTGAGGGGGACATTAAACACCCAAGTGTACTCTTTATTATTCTTTCCTAAGTTTAACTTAGGAAAGTATAATAAGTTATGTTCTAATTTTTCATTGACTTTATTTTCCTAAGTTTCTAAAGTTCACTTTAGAAATAATTTAAGTTGTCTCAACAGAAGATTAAGTCCCAGCCGTTGATCTTGAGAAAAACTAGATCTGATCTTAGCCATTCATTTAGAGGCTACATCTAATCTCAACCATCAATCTCTTTGGATATCAAGGGTTAGGCTTAAGAGGGTAAATTCAAGAGTATAAAGAGAGGGTGAGGGCACTAGCTATACATATAATTGTATTGTGTTCATCTCAGTGATTGATAGAGAAAGAAGGGGGGCACAAGGGTTTCTTGTGAGCCAAATTTTCTGCAGATATTATTGAGGACAAGGCAGCAATTTTGTGAGAACAGTGAGGGTTTGGAGAGGCTTAACATAGGGTTGATCAGTTATTCGAAGGAGACGATTCATCTTTGGAGTGATTCCTTGATGAAGGAGAGTCTTGGGAGGCCATACGGCACACCTAGGAGGGTTTCCTATTGGCTGTAAATTTCCAAATCTGATTTGTGAGTTATAATTTGTATTATTCTTGATGTAGATTGTCTAAAGAAGAGAAGAATAAATCCATCATTTGTTGGTTTTCCCCAAAGTTGGGGTTTCCATGGTATATCTTGTGTCCTTGTTTATTTTGACTATTAATTTCCATTGTGCATGAACTTTACTCGGCTAGTGTAATCATTGTATAGATCATAATTTTTATTTATGTAGTAAAATTAAATTTTATGGGAATAATCTATTTTTCTTGGTTATCATATTGTTGGGTTCAAAAAAATTTACATGGTATCAGAGCAAATATATAATTGAACACACAGGTCACAGAAATTTGCAGGTAGCTAAAAAGGGACTTGATACAGCATATCACCTCAGATCTAGTGCAGATTTCTTCGGATCTAGTTCAAATCTAGCAGATCTAGTCCAAATCTAGTTAGATCTAGCAAGCCTTCTTCATTTTCATATCATATTTTCAGATTCCCATGGCTACCAGTGTGAGGTATGAAGACAGATTGGAGGGAGCCTCCAACTGTCTTCAATGGAAGGTTAGGATTACAACAGTTTTGAAGGAGAACAATTTGTGGGATTTTTCTAGCACCACAATTACTCCACCCTCCCCAAATCCAATTGCTTTGGATCTCCATGAGGTGAAAGAAGCTAAATCACAAAGGATCATATTGGATGGTATCAAGGATCACTTGATCCTGCATCTCGCTGAAAAGAAGACAGCCATGGAAATGTGGGATGCCTTGACTAAACTGTACCAGAGTGATAACCAGAATAGGAAGATGGCGCTAAGGGACAAATTGCTTAGCACGAAGATGTCCAAGGGAGAGAGTGTTACTTCTTATTTGACCAGACTCACACAGATCAGAGATGAGATGGCAACATTTGGTGATATTGTTCCAGAGAGTGAATTGGTGCATATAGCCTTAAATGGTTTTGGCAAACAGTGGGATGTATTTGTCAAATGTGTGGTGGGCTGTGAGCAGTTGCCTACCTGGGAGAGGCTATGGAATGACTTCACCCAGGGGGAGATCCGGGAAGGATCTCAGCGTGGTCAACAGAAGAAGAAACCTGATGATGAGGAGAATTTAGCGTTAGCCACTAAGAAAGGAAAAAGCAAGAAGGGTTTTGCAAATGGAACATCTTCGAAACAGAGTGGCAAGAAGAAGTTTGACCTTAGCAAGGTCAAAGGTTATGTGTGTCATCAGCTTGGACACTTTGCCAGTCAGTGTCCTAACAAGAAGAAAGGCAAGGGCAAGGGCAAGATGGGAACTACGGTGGATATGGACACCTTTGCAACCAAATTTGAGGATGAGTTCTCACTCATCGCTTGCATGACAAGCTCACTAGTCACAGGGACTTGGTACATTGATAGTGGTGCATCATGTCACATGACAGGGGTGCGTGAATACTTCAACAAGTTGGAGGAGTTCATCACTGAGATCTTCATTACTCTTGGAGCGCTAAGTACAAGGCCTTAGGATACGGAACAGTCAAGTTCCAGAGGGAGTCAGGGAAAGCCTTGTCCATTTGTGATGTTTTATATGTTCCAGGCCTAACAAAAAATTTGATCTTTGTATCTCAGTTGGAAGACAGGGGATATGTGGTGACTTTCCGGAAAGGGAAGGTCTGTTAGATTTTTTAGCTCGGGAGGTACTCCGCATGTTTTTTCTTGTATGCGGATGTTACCTGATGTAGATTGTCTAAAGAAGAGAAGAATAAATCCCTCATTTGTTGGTTTTCCCCAAAGTTGGGGTTTCCATGGTATATCTTGTGTCCTTGTTTATTTTGACTATTAATTTCCATTGTGAATGAACTTTATTCGGCTAGTGTAATCATTGTATAGATCATAATTTTTATTTATGTAGTAAAATTAAATTTTATGGGAATAAACTATTTTTCTTGGTTATCATATTGTTGGGTTCAAAAAAATTTACATGGTATCAGAGCAAATATATAATTGAACACACAGGTCACAGAAATTTGCAGGTAGCTAAAAAGGGACTTGATACAGCATATCACTTCAGATCTAGTGCAGATCTCTTCGGATCTAGTTCAAATCTAGCAGATCTAGTCCAAATCTAGTTAGATATAGCAAGCCTTCTTCATTTTCAGATCATATTTTCAGATTCCCATGGCTACCAGTGTGAGGTATGAGGACAGATTGGAGGGAGCCTCCAACTGTCTTCAATGGAAGGTTAGGATTACAACAGTTTTGAAGGAGAACAATTTGTGGGATTTTTCTAGCACCACAGTTACTCCACCCTCCCCAAATCCAATTTCTTTGGATCTCCATGAGGTGAAAGAAGCTAAATCACAAAGGATCATATTGGATGGTATCAAGGATCACTTGATCCCGCATCTCGCTGAAAAGAAGACAACCATGGAAATGTGGGATGCCTTGACTAAACTGTACCAGAGTGATAACCAGAATAGGAAGATGGCGCTAAGGGACAAAATACATAGCACGAAGATGTCCAAGGGAGAGGGAGTTACTTCTTATTTGACCAGACTCACACATATTAGAGACGATATGGGAGCAATTTGTGATATTGTTCCAGAGAGTGAAATGGTGTGTATAGCCTTGAATGGATTTGGCAAACAATGGGATGTATTTGTCAAATGTGTGGTGGGTCGTGAGCAGTTTCCTACCTAGGAGAGGCCATGGAATGACTTCTTCCAGGAGGATATCTGGGAAGGGTGTCAGTGTGGGGAGTAGAAGAATAAATCTAATGATGAAGAGAACTTAGTGTTAGCCACTAAGAAAGGAAAAAGTAAGAAGGGTTTTTCAGATGGAACATCTTCAAAACAGGGTGGCAAGAAGAAGTTTAACCTTAGAAAGTTCAAATGTTATGTGTGTCATCATCTTGGACAATTTTCCAGTCAGTTTCTGAACAAAAAGAAAGGAAATGGAAAGGGAAATATGGCAGCTACAGCTGATATGGATGCATTTGCAGCGAAATTTGAGGATGAGTTCTCACTCATCGCTTGAATGACAAGCTCACTAGTCACAGGGACTTGGTACATTGATAGTGGCACATCATGTCACATGACAGGGGTGTGTGAGTACTTCAACAGGTTGGAGGATTTCACCTCTAAGATATTCATTACTCTTGGAGATGACGCTAAGTACAAGGCCTCGGGATACAGAACAGTCAAGTTCCAGAGGGAGTTAGGTAAAGCCTTGTCCATTTGTGATGTTTTATATGTTCCAGGACTAAATAAAAAAATTATCTTTGTATCTCAGTTGGAAGACAGAGGATATGTGGTGACTTTCCATAAATGGAAGGTCTAGATATATCCAGAGGGCTCTAGCATTAGCTTGAGAAAAGTCATTGGGATGTGAAGCAAGAAGCTCTACAGGTTATAGTTTGAGCCATCTCATGCTTTAGTGAGAACTTGTACGAGCAGTGGTCAAGATTTGGGTGAGTTATGGCACATAAGGATGGAACATTTGTATCATGGATCACTTAAGGTGCTAAGGGAGTCAGTGGATGGACTTCTAGTGTTCAGTTCAGAATAGAACGCAGTGTGCAAAGGGTGTTCTTTGGGAAAGTACGCCAAGATAGTTTTACCTAGCAGTGACAGTAGGTCCAAGGGAATATTGGACTTAATTCATTTGGACATCTGTGGGCCCATGTCAGTAGTGTCCAATGGAGGGGCTAGTTACTATGTCACCTTCATTGATGACTATTCTAGGAATACCTGGATCTATTTTATGAAGACCGAGGATGAGGTCATCAGTCGGTTCCAACAATTCAAAGCTATTGTGGAGAACCAGACGGGCAGAAAAATTAAGGTGCTCAAATCGGATAATGGAGGAGAGTATGCCTCGAGTGTATTCAAGAAGTTCTATGCAAATTCAGGAATTAAGAGGGAGTCGATTGTTCCATATAATCCACAGCAAAATGGTGTGTCATAAAATAAGAACAGATCTATAGTAGGAGAAACAAAGGCTATGTTGCATGGTCAGGATCTACCCATGTTTCTATGGGCTGAGGCATGCAACATTGCAATCTATTTGCAGAATAGGAGTCCACATAAATTCTTGGGGAGGATGATTCCTGATGAAGCTTTCATAGGAAAGAGACCAGAGATTGGTCATTTGTGCATATTTAGGTGCTTGGTATATTGTCATGTTTCGACAGAGAAGAGAACCAAGTTGGAGCCTACTGCAGAGAAAGGCATCTTAGTCAGTTATAGTGAGACCTCAAAGGCCTATAGGGTCTACATTTCAGCACTGAGGAAAACAGTGGTGAGACAGGATATGAGATTTGAGGAGGACAAAGCTCTCAAGAAGTCTTATGGATAGATATCAGAAGAAGGAAAAGTTCATAGCTTACCTAAGGAGAAGGCTAATCATCCAGGACCCCAAACTTTTGTGCAGAGTTGACAGTAGCAGCAGACTCTGTAGGTAGAGCAGCATGATGAGCATGATGAGGAGCAGGGTGCTCCAGTCTCACGGGATGAGTCTTCTAGTAAGAGGAGGTTGAAGTGGGTGGAGCGTACATTGAGAGAGGATCAGGAGCAAGTGGATTCTCCTAGGACATCATTCAAGCAGAGAAAAACACCTGAGAGATTTTCCAGCTATATGGATCTTATGAGAGAATTGATAGAGGCTAAGCCTTCCAGATTTTAGGAGGCATCTGAGCAGCGTGTGTGGAGAGATGCAATGATGGAAGAATATTCTTCTATCATGAAGAACGACGTATGGGATATTGTGTCGAGGCCTAAGGGAAATTCAGTGATAGGATCCAAGTGGATATACAGGATCAAGCATGTTGCACATGGTAGTGTGGACAAGTTCAAAGCCCGCTTTGTGGCTAAGGGATTCTCACATAAGGAGGGGATCAACTTCAGGGAGACACTTGCACATTTGGCAAGGTATTCCTTTATCAAGGCAGTGATATCCATTACAGTAGAGTCAGGGTGGCAGATTCACCAAATGGATGTCAATACTGTATTTTTTAATGGAGTAATAGAGGAGAAGATCTACATAGAGAAACCAAAGGGATTTGAGGTGCATGATAGAGAATATCATGTTTACAAGTTGAAGAGATCATTGTCTAGGCTAAAGAAGGCACCGCGTTCCTAGTACAGTAGGATCGACAGTTATTTCCTTGGGATGGGCTTCACCAAGAGTGAGGCAGACTCAAACCTATACTACATGTAGGATCAACAGTTATTTCCTTGGGATGGGCTTCACCAAGAGTGAGGCAGACTCAAACCTATACTACATACTGGTTGGGGGAGAGCCACTAATTCTTGTGTTATATGTAGATGACTTGTTTATGAAGAGATCAGGGAAGATCATAGCAAACTGAAAGAGGGATATTTCTAATCAGTTTGAGATGAAGGACTTGGGGCTTATGAACTATTTTCTTGGTTTGGAGGTGTGGCAGAAGGATGGGCATATTTTTCTTGGACAAGGGAAGTATGTCATTGAGATCCTGAATCGTTTTGGGATGCATGAGTTCAGGCCTATGGCAACTCAAATGATTAACAAATACAAGAATATATATGCTTCCAAGTCAGAGGGAGTGGATCCCACACTCTACAGGCAGTGCATGGGCTCATTGATGTATCTGGTCAACACTAGGAAAGACTTGGGTTTTGCAGTGAACGCACTCAGTCAGTTTATGGTGAAGCCTAAGAGTGTACATTGGATAGTTTCAAAGCATGTTTTGAGGTATCTGAGTGGCATAGTTGAGTATGGATTGAGTTACATCCAAGGTGATGGAGTGAAGCTCGTGGGTTCTTCGGATTCATATTGGGCAGGCAGTGTCGTGAACAGGAAGATTATTGTTAGCATATGAAATATGTGTGCTCGTTTTACCATTGACAATACCCTTGTCACCCAACC